>JAMXBD010003318.1:0-127102 GCA_024138025.1 Combretum micranthum
TTCACAATTTTTTTTTTTTTTAGACTACTCCCGATTCTATTTCTTGCAGATTTCTTGCAAAAGAGAATGCAGGACCTTCTACTAAGTGTCTTGCCTTAGTAGTGCTTGAGTTGGTTCTTGAATCTGCTAAAGGGGATTCGGTTCAGGCTAAAACTTTTAGGTAAAAACAAGATATGCACATGCTCGTGGATTTTCTATGAATGCTTTAGAATAAGCATCTTCTTTTATAATGTGCCATTCATGGTTTTGGTTGCTGCATTTTATTTACTGTTGTCCTTGGTTTGTTTGGATACATAGTTTAGAGAGTTGAGCGAATAATTGGGATACATGAACTTCTCTCAAAGGAACCACCATATCTAAGGTTGGGAGCGGTTGTATATAGTGTGTATTTTAGATAGCTGCTAGACTTGAAGAGCATTGGCCATGAATTTACCTTAGTCATTCATTGTCCAAGAATGACTTGGATATAAAACCTGGATAGTGGACATGCAAATACCGCAGCAATCAACTAAAGAAGTCTTGGTTTAATGCAAAAAATCATGACAAAATATGACATTGATACATCTGTAATCTCTCAAAATCCAAAACATAAAAGTTGTAGATCTTTCCCTTAGCTTTCTATCATTTTTAAATCATCTCAATAGGAGTTCTTATGAGAGAGATATCACATTTCGTGAACTCTATCAAATCTGGAAAATCAGGATTTTTGTGTCATGCAGCAACTTCATAATAAAAACTGTATCGATTCATTTTGAATCCACCAAAACTCGAAACACGAAAGTTTTAGATCTCCTCTTAGCTTTCCAAGAATTTTGAATTACCCAAACGGAGTTCATATGAGAGAGATGTGCACAATTTACAAAACTATATCAAATCTGTGAAATTATGGACTCTTGTTGTCATGCAGCAATTTCATAACGAAAACTGTATCGATTCGTTTTGAATCCACAAAAACTCAAAACAAAAAGTTTTAGATCTCCCTCTTAACTTTCCAAGGAATTTTGAATTACCCCAAACGGAGTTCATATGAGAGAGATGTGCATAATTTACAAAACTATATCAAATCTGCAATTCTTGAAGTCACCGCCACACTTGTAGTGAATTCATGATGAAAACTTATTGATGTGTTGTGAATTCATAAAAACTCAAAACATGAAAGTTTTAGATCTCCCTCTTATCTTTCAAGGAATTTGAATCACCCAAACGGAGTTCATATGAGAGAGATGTGCAATTTACAGAACTACCTTCAAATCTGCAATTTTTGAAGTCCGCTGCACTTGTAGTAGGTTTCATGACGAAAACTATTGATGTGTTTGAATCCATAAAAACTCAAAACATGAAAGTTTTAGATATCTCTCTTATATTTCCAAGGAATTTGAATCACCCCTAAACGGAGTTCATATGAGAGAGATGTGCAGAACTACCTTAAATCTGCAATTTTGAAGTCACCGCTGCACTTAGTAGTAGTTTCATGACGAAAACTGTATTGATGTGTTAAATCCATAAAACTCAAAACATAAAGTTTTAGATTCTCCCTTCTTTTTCCAAGGAATTTTGAATCGCCTCAAACGGAGCTCATATGAGAGAGATGTGCGCAATTTATGAAATAGTGTTAGAGCTGTCCTGTTTCATCTTCTAATGCATGAATAACTTCTTGATATCTCACCAAACACATCATAAAGCTCCCTATTCTTTTAAATAACAATGACTTTCTTCGACTAATATCTTAAAGATAGAATCAATAAATGTATTGTATGTAATCTTTTGCTTGCTCAATGCCTTGTCTTGTAGAATCATCATAAGTGAGCTTGATACTTGTCAAAGAATATGTGTACTTTTAATGTATATGTCTTCATGATGATAAAATGCTGCATGAGTGAAACCCCTCTTGTTTGTGAAACTAACATATCTTACCTTCTTATTATGCAGGTGATATATTTGATCTCACTCCTATCACATTTTCTCTCCTCTACTTTTGAAGTGGTGGCACACCAATACTCTTTACATCGCTTGCATTTTTCTTTGGAAATGAAGGTGAGTAAAAGGATGAAGAAGAACAAGCTGAATAATGCGAGGAGAAGTGAAATATTAACGCAATCAGATGGTAGTGTGCCACAAGTTCCATCACCACAAGATGAATGGGTTGACGCAACAATTTCAAAAGACTTCTTTTGGGTAGACATACGAAAACGGGACTTATTTCCACGTCAACCTGTGGATGGTGAGTTGCGCTTCATAAGTCAAGAATCTCGTGCAGGAAGTAGAGCGCTCATAGATGCATCTTCCATATTGCGATTCAGAAATGAAAGGAAAGAGCTGCCTCTCTCGGAATGCCAATTTCATTGTCCTAAACAATTTGTACAAGTATGGGGTCCTTGGGTAGGACATATTATTAAGAGATATGGAAGCATCCTACAACAAGGGGGGTGTATGATTCAATATGGATTAGCTCAAAGTTAAGCTTTGCTCGCACCGCTGACACAGATATGTGGCGAGCCATCCTTTGTCGATGGAGTATTCAAACACACAGTTTTATCACATCTTGGGGTGAAGTTACTCCTACTTTGGAGGATGTATGTATGCTACTAGGCTTGCACGATGTAGGACTAACGGATATCACTACCGCTGAGATTTCTGAGGAGGACAGTAGCTTGATAGACTTGTTAGAGACTCATATGGGAGTAGCTGTAGATAGTCGTAGACAGCTTACATTCTTCATGGCTTAAATACTTCTTTGGGCAAGAGAAGGGAGGTGAGTTTACCCACGGGCCTGGCTACAATAGCAAGTAAGTATCCTCGTATCATTTCATTAGCATATACTATTCTTTTTCCAATCATGGCTTAACTCATCTATGTTTTTTTTTTTTTTTTTTTTGTCCTAGGGAGGAGTTAATAGCCTTTCTATCATTGTGGCTTTCCTTGTTTGTATTCCCTGGCGGTCCTGAAGGCAGTATTAGTCCTCGCTTCTTCCACTTAGCGATCCGTATCTCACGTGGAGAGCGTTTCGCGTTGAGCCTCTTCTATTTGGGGTCTTTGTATCGACGATTAGATCTTTACCATGAGTCCTCGATACGATCCAAGGGACGGTACATGGTGGTATGTTATGTAGATATGACATTCTTGCAATTATTTTTTGCTGAGCGTTACAAGAAATACTATGATCCACCACTTGAAAAACCTGATATAGTTGAACCACGAGCTTGGGCATGGGTGAACAGAAAGCCTTTGGGATTGCTAATTGATGTGATAGATAATGTTCAGGAATATAATTTCCCCCTTATACTAAGGAAGTGGCTGGTTACGAATGGTACCCAGAATTTTATCCTCGAGGTTCTGAAGACTTGGTTAACTTGGTAGAGAACAGAGACAATTTGTCTACTGCTGAGGTGGGTTTTATCATTTGGTGCACACCTGGAAGTCTCCCTTCACTTCATGACTGGTGTGACTCTTCTGAAGAATTTCTTGAGTGTAGTGTTGTGGCATATCTACCCCATCGAGTTGCTCGTCAGTTTGGATTTGATCAGGGTGTTCCTCGTAGTATTGAGATTACTGGAGATTTCAATGAATGTTGTAAGGAACTTCATCCAGAAAATTGGAAATGTATTTATCCAAACCTCAGACAGATCTTCTTCCCATAGTGATCGTATTGGCGTCATCTCCAATGGGTGGATGACTTACTGGACACGTTGTCTGGAAGAGTTTAAAAATTATATTAATTCAGAGATTGAAGTAGCACTTCCTGAGCCTTCTATACACAAATTTGAGTTTTACTTTCAGCTTTCAAAAAAAAGGCTTTCAATCAAGTCCAGAATCAAAGAACACGGTCTCCTATCAAGGTCATCAGGCACGTCAAACGTTCACGTGTTCATGAGGTACTAACATGACTGACTGTATCATTGATTCCTTATATGCTTTTGATATATCATTGACCCTTTTTTTTTTTTTTTTTTTAGGATGAGCTGAGGACAAGCCAATCCAATATCACGAGCCAAAGTGGTGAATAGGGATGTTTCTAGTGACAGGAACATCGGCACTTCCGAAATATTTGTTTCATCAAAATCTTCTTCACCAAACATTTGCCCTTATCCT
The DNA here is from genome assembly GCA_024138025.1 of Combretum micranthum. NCBI lineage: Eukaryota > Viridiplantae > Streptophyta > Magnoliopsida > Myrtales > Combretaceae > Combretum > Combretum micranthum. The sequence continues at coordinate 4,090 of JAMXBD010003318.1, forward strand.
AATCGTTATGGTGTTGGGAAAGTACTGCAAACAAGGGGTGATGGTGTAGTGACTGATGAAGATGATGAAGACGTGGTTGGTGAAGAGGAAGCTTCTGACGGCTCTGGAAGTGATAGAAGCGATCATGCGGATGAGAGCATACAAGAGGAAGACATTGATGCATATGCAGATGCATTAGCTGCGGAGATTTGTGGTGAGGGAATTGATGATGTCCCTTGTAATAATGCCTCTGAACCCCTAGCACACCAGGATACTACTTTCTTCCAAGTAACGAAATACCAGAACAAGTTGGAGGGGAAAACACACACCCGCACATGATAACTCCAGGGAGAGTGTTTCCTTTTATGAATTCCTGGTCCCCCTATTTATTTGGAGTCATTAAAGATTGCATGCACGTGATGGGGATTTTTGGGGGGATCAATTTGTCCTGGTTCTGAAGTCACAAATGCTATGGTTGTGATGTTAGGTCGGGCTTGTATGCTGCTAGGTAGACCATGGAATTCATTTTCTTCAGCTAACTTAGAGTTATTGGTACAAGCTTTTAATAGTGCTCGTGCCTTGGGGTTTAAAATTGATAGCTTGGAGAGTGTTGCTAGCAAGGCGCAAAAGATATTGCACCATCGACCATTAATCCAACGTTACGAGAGGCTCAAAGCTGAACTTGAGGCGACACAACTCGAATTGGAGAATTCTCTTGAGGGTCTTGATACTGCTTCTATAGCAGAATAGATTATTACATTGGTCATGATACTTTTTTTTTTCAAGGATTGCGTTAAGTTATGTAACTTCATGAACTTTGTCTTTGTTTTGTTTCATGTTTCATGCACAATATTTCACATGATGCTACTTTCTCTTAGTTTTGTTCCCTTCACTTGGTATCATATATAGTACGATGAACTCGTGCGCTTTACAGAATGTAAGATTCATGTAGCGGCACATTATATGTTATGACTTTGCGCGTTTAAATTATTATTTCTTTCGCGAGCAAAGACTTCTTGATTTCACAAGAATTGTCAAGGGGGTATTACCCACTACTTGACCATTCCATCAAATGTGATGGTTAACATAACATACTTAGGAAAAAATTCATATGCATGTATTATGCCCGCGCTTAGTAAATTTTAACAATTACAAGCTGTTGTAACATAAATAAATGTCGTGCGCATAGGAGACAAGTCTCTTACTAAGCAGAGCAGCAACATACAAATATAATCATATAACCAACCCGATTGATCAAATAATCATGTGAAAGCAAGCTCATATTATTCAAGCTATCATCATCACTGATCATGCTATTACATATGAAACTTCTTTACATATTGAAAATTTATAGGAGCTGTAATAGCATCAGTCTTTGGATTGAGGAGCTTGCAATACCCACTATCATGGACTTCATGTATAATGAAGGGACCTTCCCATTTTGGCGTGAACTTTGGCGCAGGTATACTTCGGCGCACATGCTCGGCTGCACGAAGTACAACATCACCCACTTGAAAGGACCTTTTCCTCACCAACCGGTCATAGGCCAGACCAAGCTTGTGTTGGTAGTTGATCAAGTTGTTTTTGGCTATATCTCGTCTTTCATCTAAGGCTTCCAGATCTATTGTGCGTAAAGCATCTGGCTCAAGCTCAGCATTGATCGCCAGTCGTGCTGAAGGGATCAGAACCTCTATGGGCACAATTGCTTCACCATACACTAGCGAAAAAGGTGTTGCTTGTGTTGGTCGCCGCTTCGAAGTCCTATAGGCCCAAAGTGCTAAAGATAGCTTATCATGCCATTCTTTATGGTTGTCATGTACCATACGACTGAGAACTTTCAAAAGAGTCTTGTTTGTAGCTTCCGCTTGGCCGTTGCCCTTAGGGTAATAAGGGGTCGACTTCACATGATCAATACTATATGATTCCAACAGTTGTCGAACATGCGAATTGATGGGAGTGCCATTATCTGAAAGAATGCGCTTCGGAATCCCGAATCTGCATATAATGTTCTCCTTAATGAAGCTTGCAACTGTTGGTCCCGTCGCCTTCTTTAAAGGAATAGCTTCCACCCACTTAGTAAAACATTCGGTTCCAGCTAGGATCCAAATACATCCTTTAGACGGCGGGGTGAATAGGACCGATTAGATCAAATGCCCAAGTATGAAAAGGCCATGGTGTTGTTAGACTATGAAGTGCGACCGCAGGAGCGTGGATCGCATCTCCATGTTCTTGGCAAGGAACGCATCGTTTAACAAAATTGGAACAGTCTGATTCCATGGTTGGCCAATAGTACCCCATGTCAAGTAATTGATAATACAACTTCCTCGCACCTTGGTGTTCACCACATTCTCCAGCATGTACCTCAGTTAATATTTGTTCCGTTTCAGGAGATGCAATGCATCTGAGAGGCTTTCCATAAATGAAACTCTATACAATTCATCTTCATGCATTAGGTACTTGCGCGCCTTCCTTTTTACTAATTTGGCATCCGTATTATTAGTTGGTAGCACATTATTCTTCAAGTAATCGATGTACGGACGACAATCTCCAGCACTTGCGACAAAATTACATTCTTTTGCATCTGGTAACTCGAGCACTTGGGACAATGTGTTTGCACCTGAGATGCATCCTTGGCCATTGTGGGCCAGTAATACCCTGCACGTTGAATGCGACGATACAAGGGAGGTCCTTCTTCCCCACACCAGATCTTATGATACTTGTCCAATTTTAGGCGAGCTGTTTCGCACAGATGCATCGCGATAGAACGCCCTCAGGTCCTTTGAAGTATAAGGCGCCATTGATGTGAACAAAATTCTTCAAGGTAACTATGGAGGCCGCATTGGGTTGCGCCAATTGGGCCTTGATACCAACGCGCCAGTCATCTCCTGTTTCCTCATCTTCTTCTAACAATTGCAAGGCTGTGCAAGGAATGGTTTTCTTGATAACTTTAACATCTAGGCTTTCATCTGAAGCATGCATCGGAATTTTGGATGCTAGTGTTGCCAATGCATCTGCATAACGATTTGTAGATCGCTTGGTATGTTCATACCTTACGACTCCAAACTTCCCAATTAGAGCTTGCACTGCAGCCCTATAAGGCGCAAGTGCTGGCTCCTTGAGGGCATATTCACCATTAGTTTGCTTAATGATCAAATTTGAATCACCACGAATACACAGATGGTTTGCTCCAGCTTCCAAAGCAAAGACGATCCCAAGTAACAATGCCTCGTATTCAGCTTCATTATTAGTGCAATGAAAGTCAAGTTTAAATGCCAAAGGTATTTCTTGGCCATTGGGTGATGTCAATACAACTCCTGCTCCCCAACCTTGACTTCCCGATGAACCATCAAACTGGAGTGACCATTCTCCTTCTGTTTCAATCATGAGTGAGTCCTCATGGAATTCCGCTGGTATACTTTCTGTGATCACATCTTCACTTTCATTCGGAAAATGAGCTAGGAGATCAGCTAAGGCTTGTGACTTGATAGCTTTAGGAGCCTGTATTGTAATATCAAACTCTCCGAGAAGCAACAACCACTTCGCTACACGCCCAGATAACGCTGGTCGTGACAATAAGTACTTGATAGGATCTGATCGGGTAACGAGGTTGACCTTGTGCGCTAGAAAGTAGTGACGCAACTTTTGGGTGGCAAACACCAGCGCGAGACAATGCTTTTCGCAAGCTGGGTATTTGACCTCGCTTCCTTGAAGCGAACGACTCAAATAGTAGACCGGCCGTTCTTGGCCATCTATTTCTTGTGCAAGTAAGGCTCCGATGGATCTGCTAGTAGAAGTAAGATACAATATCATCGGTACTCCCTTCACAGGCATAGTCATGGTGTGAGAAGAAGTGAGAATTCCCTTAATTCTTTGAATTGCATCCTCATGGACTTGGTCCCATTCAAATGTGACTCCTTTCTTCATGAGTTGATGTAAGGAATATGAAATCTCTACAAGTGCAGGTATGAATCTCCTAATATAAGAGACCTTTCCATGAAAGTTTTCAATTCTTTCAAAGTAGCAGGTGAAGGCATAGACAATATAGCTTATATCTTTGCGGGATCAACATCAATCCCCTTCCTATGGACTACAAATCCAAGAAATTTTCCTGAAGCAACTCCAAAAACACATTTCAAAGGATTCATGCGAAGCTTATACAATCGACATCGTTCAAAAACCTTTCGAAGATGGACCAAATGGTCAGATGCATGTTTTGATTTCACAACTATGTCATCCACGTAGTCCTCCATGAAATCATGCATCATATCATGAAATATAGCTGTCATCGCTCTTTGATAAGTAGCGCCAGCATTCTTGAGTCCAAAGGGCATGACAGTATAATAGAAATTCCCAACAGGAGTTCGGAAGGCAGTACGCTCGGCATCTCCAATTGCCATTTTAATTTGATTATATCCACTGAAACCATCCATGAATGAAAATAATTCATGACCTGCAGTGACATCCAAGGTGTCTATATTTGGCAAAGGGAAATCATCTTTAGGACAAGCCTTGTTCAAATCTCGAAAATCCACGCAAACCCTTATTTGACCATTCTTTTTTCTAACAGGTACGATATTCGCGAGCCAAGTAGGGTGTTCGATTGGTCTGATAAAGCCTGCACGAAGCAACTTCTCAATTTCGTGCTTAATTTGAACTTCCACCTCAGGACGGAAAACTCGTTGTCCTTGCTTAATAGGAGTCGTGCCTGGGGTAATATTTAGTGTGTGCACTACAAGGCTAGGGTCCAGACCTGGCATCTCATCATATGCCCAAGCGAACACGTCTCTATATTCTCTTAACAAATCAATAAGAGGACTCTTAACTTCATGTAACAAACCTTGCTGACAAAAATTGGCCGCGGGACTCTCCTGGTCGCGCTAGATCCAATTCCTCAATTTCTTCATTTTGTGGCTTTATTTGATCTTGCATTTGTTGAGGAGCGGGCTGAATTTCTTGAATTGGTACAGGGTCTGAGGAAGAACAAACTTCCTTAGACCCCGGAAACCGTCATAAGAGATATACTCTCGCCCATCTTCTCTGACGTAACTTTCAACAGCATCAACCTGCTTGTTCTTCTTTTTACCTCGACAGCCACGCATCTTTCTTTTCTTTTGTTGGCCCTCTTGAACTTTTTCCCAAGTGGGTAATGGCACACCTGAAGCTCTAGCAATAGCTGTCTCACCTTCATCGGCATACTCATTGAAGAAGGTAGACTCAATGAAATATGTCTCATCATGCTCAAAAGGATTCTTCGTAGCAGGAATAAATATATCCTTCCCTTTCCAATGTCCTTTGATACATTGATGCATAGTCGACGGTACTAAATTGTGATCGTGCAGCCACTTCCTACCTATCAAGAGATGATAGGACACAGGCGCATCAATCACATGAAAAGTAACGATACCACGAATAGGCCCAATCTTAAGATCAACATTAACTCTTCCGATCGTCTTCGTTATAGTATGACTAAAGCCATTAACTGAAATGGGTTGCTTCACCAAACGATGATAGTCGATACCAGCAGCTTCCAATGTAGTCTTAGGCATGATGTTGAGAGAAGAACCAGCGTCAATGAATGTCCTCTTAACTGGGTAGCCATTAAGTATGCCCTCCACATATAATGGTCGATTGTGATTTGGACTATCTACACACATATCTGCATCGGTGAACAAGATTGCATTTTCATGCGCTCGAGCCATTCTTTTGACGGGCTGCGCTGCATTACACTCGGCATATTGTCCCTCGAAATTTGCGCAAGTGCAGTTGCTGCTGCAAGCTTCGCCTTTTCATCAAAACCAAGTAGATCAAAGAAATTTCTAAAATTAGAAGTTTTCAAAAGTGCCGCAGCAATGGGAGCACAATTATTTTCCTCAACTTCATGTTGTTTTCCTTTCGCGTTACTTGCCTCGGCAAGTGGTGCATCATTGGCTTCTACTGTGGCAGGATCATGAATAACGACGTTAACGGCACCACGCTGATTATTATGGGTTGGAAGTGGATTGTTCCTAACGTCGTTATTTTCGATAACAAGCTCTCCATTCTGCACTCTTTCATTGAAAATCCTCTTCAAAGTAAAACAATCCCTAGTAGGATGCCCACAATTCTGTGGAACCTACAAAATTTAGGATCATTCTTCTCCTCCTGAGTTGGTAAACGCTCTACCCTTGGGAGTTTGAGATTTCCATCTCTCAACCATTGATCTAGCATAGCGTGCACCTTTCCCATTGAGCAAGGATATGTTAGCACTTCCTTTGTTCTCTCACGTCCAGACTTTTCAACTCTTCGTTTCTTCTCATCTTTGAGATCCTCACTTTGAGTTGCATTCACTGACGGTCCTCTTTTGTTAAACTTCACATTTCCTCCTCTTTGTCGCATGACAGAATTATTAGTCCTTCGCGCATTCTCAACCAAAGTGGAGAATGAGGCTAAAGAGAGATTTTCCAGATGTACCGCATATTCGGTGAACATGCCTTGGATGCAAATTTTCACCAGCTCTCTTTCGTCACATATGTCTTGGATGTCTAGTGAACGTTCCTGAAACGCTCAATATAATCCATCAAGTCTTCCTTGGGCTTCTGGCGAATCCGTCCATATCAGTCAAGGTCACTCGTTCCTGTGTGGAGAAGAACTTCTCTAGGAACATCTTGCACATAGTTGCCCATGAATCTACTGATCCAGGGGGAAGGTTAACGTACCATGTGTACGCTTTCTCTGTAAGGGACTTAGAAAATTCTTTCAACTTGAGATCATCATCAAATCCATAAACCTCTAGTGTTTCAATGAACTTCAACAAATGTTCCTTAGCACTTCCTTTCTTACCATTGAATAGCATGAATTTGGGACTCACATAGTCTTGAGGATATGGCTTAGCAGCAATACGTTGATTGTATGGGAGCTTGAGATCCAATACTCCCACATCAGACTTAGCTTGTATTTCCCTCAAGTACATGTCTAGATCTTCTTTCGTGACGAAAGTAACTTTAGGAGTTGAAGTAGTAACTTCAACTGGTGTAGCTGGAGTGACAGTCTGGAGTGGAGTTGTATTTGGTTGAGCAGCAGGTCCACCAATGACAATCTGTGGCGTAGTCTGTGAGGATGAAGATCCTCCGGGTTGAACATGTACTGTAGGCTGGGAGGTTGAGGGTCCTCCTAGCTGAATTCCTGTGTTCACTACCTGAGGTACAGGCAATTGTGTAACTATAGGCTCCAACGGAGGGGCTTGCTCCCTAATTCCAATAGTGTCATGTTCAGGAGTAGGAAGAGGATCAACAGGTCGAGGTACTTGAAGAGCTTGTGAAGTTTGAGGAGCTTGAGGCGCTTGAGGTGCCTGAGAAGCACGTTGCTGCACGACAATGGCAGGGGTTGACGAAGTGCGCCTTGTTGCCGGGCAGCAATAGCGGCTATACCAGGTAGGTATTGAGCAAACATCGCATGAATTGTTGAAATTGTCTTGTAGACTCTTGTATTGACTGGTTGACTTGTACGGTATTTTCTTGTACAGCGCGCAAGATCGCAGCGTTGTCAGGTTGAGCACCAGTAAGTTGGTTAACATCTTCGAGTGCTGGCATGTCATGCTCAGCAACCTCAAGATTAGTATCAGTTTCTTGAGTCACACCCTCAGTGGGATCAGTAGGTCTTTTTCTTGGAGGTGCCATCACACAATTATTGATTTCCCTTTCCCCAGTGGAGTCGCCAAAAATGTGTGGGTATGAATCCGGATGCAACGATCACATGCGTGTCGCGTGACCTAGGGATACAACACGTGATAGGATGATCAAGAGATTATCGTGTAGGGAGGAGGAGTAGGTAATCTCAATCGACTCTAACACACGTGTGACAGGTGAGGGAGCTAAACAGCATCAACCTCACTGAGTACTATGGATTCGTGTATGTTCTTGAGTAAATCAAGTGTTTGATTCACTAGGACGAATATCCAGCAGCACGACGGCGTTCGTCCAAGATTTCACCTTCTCCAAATGAGGTAAGGACTAAGGTATTTATAGAAAATCTAATGTCGATGTCGTTCGTCAGATGAGATAGAGACCAAGGCTAAGATGAGTCCTTCTCAAAGTGGATATGGATGTGGGCTCCCTTATGGACCTAGGCCCATTAAGGCCTTCATTGTAATGTGTGTAAGCAATTTGAGAAAGGTTAGAATGGGCAGGGCCAATTCAACGGGACCCTACTCCAAGTTCCTATGTCAATTCTCCATGATCATGCCAATTGAATTGGGCTTAACTCTTTAAGCCCTGTCACATTAGCTCAAAGAGTTAAATCCAAATAAGAATTAGGCTCAAGGCCTTTGTAATCAATTTGTAATCTACACTTCCACAAAAGCTATATGATAGGATGTTTTAATTTCAAAACTTTTCATATTTTCAAACTCGATTTTTACTCACTTTTCACTTCTCTAACGTTACTCTAAGCTCTATACAAACTTTATACAACATACTACATACATTTAACAATTCAAAACATGTATGAACTCTACTTCTCAACATCAAACAACTTCTTATCCATTTAACACATAAAACACCATCAATTTCTCCACTAAACCCCACAAATACTATTCATCATCTTCTTACATACTACCCATCTCAAACATTAAACCAACATATTCATCAACTTCATCATAATTTTTACTTAAATCTAACATCAATTCATCATATATATGTAATAAAAATAATGAAAACAAGAAAAACTACAACGGTTAGTTATTTTTTAGCAAAGCATGTACTTGATCTTCTTCTTCTTTTTCTTCTTTTATTTGGTTTTTCTTCTCTATCTTTTTATCTACTTGATTTTTTTTAATTCTCATGAAATTGAGATTTTTGAGAGTTAATTTGAGAGAGAAAAGAAAATAAAAGGAGAAGAACAAGTAAGATATGGGAAAAAAGAAGAAGAAAAGAGAGAGAAAAAGAATGAAAAGAAGGTAGGAAGGAAAATAAAATAGGAAATGATAAGGTTAAAAATTAGGATATTTTAGAATAAGGTATTAGATTTGTAACTTTCATATCAATATCTTTAGTTCTAGGGATACTTAGAAGATGATCTCAACCAATAGGTTGGAAATTAAGACTTAAAATAAGAAACTTAATTAAGAATTTAGTTTGATCAAATTGATATTTAATTTGAGTTTGGGTTTAAGAATTGATTATTTAGGCAATCAGATGCACTCAAAATTTTATAGAGATTAAGGAATTGGAATTTGGGCTAACGTTTAAGGGTTTAGGAATCCACTAAACATTTTAATAACATGTTTAGGGTTTAGTGTTAGGAATTAAATATCAAATTTTTCAACTTAATTAATTACTAATTTATTTATACTAATTATGTAATTATTTCTATACTTCATTTGATTCATTTAAATCTATCTAAACTTTAATTTCTAACTAATGTAAAGGTTTGGGGTATTTCACGGGTTTCGAGTATTTACAAGATAGATAGGTGATAAGATCATATTCTACACAACTTTTAATAAGCAATTAGTGATTAATTTGTCTTGAATTTTATGAAAATTGCTACAATTGGTACTTGGATTGTTTAAGTTCATGTTTCAAGTCTAAATTGAACAAAGGAAAGCATAACAAGGAGTTTGAGCTGAAATTGAAAAATCAGGAGGTAGCCGGCTTTTCTGGAGCCTAAGCCGCCAACGTACAGTTGGCCTAGAGGATGGTCAGAATGTTAAACTTTAATACTGCATCTACGCTATAGGCTTTCAACCCAGCTTTGAAGAGGAACAAATTAAAAAATTCAAAGGTCGACAAAATTGTCCTATACGCTACCGGCCTTTAGGCGGTGCATGTTGAAGATCAGTAACCAAAAATCAAGCATTAGCTCAACACTGCTAGCATGGGAATACATGAAGGCCAGCTTCTGCAATTTTTTCAAATGCTAGCTTTCTAGGAATCAAAGCCGCCGGCGTTGAGACAGTGTTGAATGTGAACAAAATGCAATTTATTAAAGTCGTTACAATCATAGCCTTGAAGTGGATCTGGCCGGCCTTCGATGTTTCTATCATACACCGACATTTCAAACCCTACGTCGTCGGCTCTCAACCAGCATAGGTTATGATCAAAATCTAAGTTGTTAAAGCTGAAGCTAAAACTGCCAGTGTTCAAGCATCGTATCAATGTACGCCACCTATACGCCACCGGTGTAGGAAGTGCAACTGCCAGCGTACGTTTTGTAACTGCAAAAATTAGATAAAATGCTTGGAATTTTGCTTATATATTCTAGGATTCCCTTCACAATAAAGACAGGAAATACACAAAAAAGATAGAAAAAAATAGCTTTCATTCCTTTGTTAGAGATTTGAGAGAGTGATCATTTGAAGCTTTGCATAAATGAGATCTTGCAATTGAAGACCTTGTCAATTGAATTGGTAATATTTGATTTTATTCTTATGCAATTCAATTGCCTGATTTTCTTTTTCAATATGAATTCAATTGCATTTTCATATCTGATTTGTGAATCATTATCCATGAGTAGCTAAATTTCTATTGTGGGAAGTTGATGAAGTCTCAAGCATGCTAATATGATTCTTGAAATTATGTTATATGGTTGTTAGGGTTATGGAATATTCAGATTGAATTCTTGTTATTCATCTTGTTTCTATATGGAATTTGATTTGTAAGAATCTTGATAACTCGAAAGGGAAATTGGGGTTCAAAGGAATTCATGAATTAAGGTTAAACAACAATTGCGGAACCGGCGGAGTTTAATCTAATTTAGAAATTATCTGTTGTGATTCATGCAATGTTTTATGTTGATTTCTCACTAAGGAATTACAAGAAGTTAATTTAAATCATTAGTCAATTATAGAACCGGGAGATTTATAATTGTGAATTAGATTCCATTGATAATTTATTTAGTGGAAGCTATCAGGTTATTTTATAGTTCGAAAGATATTGAAACTTTGATTGAGTTTTAGATCTAGACAATTTTATATGAATATCCATAAGTCTAATTATTAATATAACATGATTTTAATTTGATTAGCAATGTTGAGATGGATACTTTTCCTTCCCACATGATTTTGATATATATCTCTCTCAAAAATACTCTCATTGCATCCATAGATAAGTGTTAGATTAGATTAATAGTAAAGACTTAGTTAATTCTCAAAATTCGATTGCCTAAATATTAGTTGAAGCTAATATCGGTCTAGTAGTTAAATTGATCCTTGTGAGAATGATACCCTACACACTTTTGTATTACTTGGTCAGACCTGATATACTTGCTAGTAGAATCCGTACTTTTATTATATACACATTTCAAGCGAATCAATAGGTGGCTAATGTGGATTATTATTAAACAACAGCCACGAGATCACAATTCCTTTTCCCGCAGGTTTTACATTAGTGGGGAGAAAATATTATAGAGAGGGTCTTATTTTATCACTAGCATAAATGAGTTTTATATACCGACTTTAAGCTTAGAGGTCTAACAAAGAGAGCACTGCAAACACAATATGAATTTTTTAAAACATATATTTGAGGATATGGATTTTTAAAAGGTACACATTGGTGGACCTGTAAGGACCCGCTATCACTCCTATAATTAAAATAGGCGATAACAGTTCCCCAACCATATATAACCTGTAGGATTATATGTAAGGTTCTCTAAAAGAATTGTTTGAGGAATTGTTTATCTAATTTCACCTAGTTAATATAATAGAAACCATAATTTTTCAAAACTTTTAACAAAACACACTACACCATTATCATATTTCACAAAAAAAAAAAAAAACTTAAGTCTTACATAGCTGAGTACACATAATATATATATATATATACATATATTACATCCAAAGGCTTCTTACAAGCCTTAACAAAATTACATATAAAATCCAACTAAAACTTTAAATACTATCACAAGACTAATATAACTAGTATATTACAAAATTTGGATTTCATCAAGTCTAAGGTCATCTCTAGTCCTCCAAATCATCAAGAAAATCCACAAAATTGGTTCCATACCCCATACTCATGTAAAACTCGTCGGATTCATCACCTAAAATGGTTAAAATATGAGCCAAAGGCCTAGTACGCAAGTAACGAATACAAATACAAAGTGATTCACACATGCTTAAGCTAAATGCAGAATGTAACAATCAATAATTTATTATTCAATCTTTAGTTAGTCATACATCATGGGAGTATTCAAACTCCGGACATTAAGGATCTAGTATCACGTCCGCCTCTCTAAGTGGTCCCTACTATTCATATAGACTAGATAGCCCCACCTTTCGGCGTAGCCCATGATACTAAAGATCCTGAGTAATGCAACACGACACTCAGGGGGTTGATATAAGTAGCTCGGATACTTATATCTCCTAGATAAATCTATTAAATAACGAAAAAGTACCATGCCTCCAATCTGAGCAAGGTGCCGCTCTCCAAACCAAATTCAACTGGGTAAAAGACAATCAACACTCATCAATTATTAAAATTTTCTTAATTTAGAGTAACTTGATGTAATGCTTATCCTAGCAAAGAAACAAGTAAGTTACCACGTACCCGGGATGGCTCGAGAACTAATGGGATTGGCCGAGAGAGAATCTTTCACTGTTCAAGACAATTTTGAATTTCCTAATCAGTTTAAGCACTAATTAACTAGTTCCAAATATAATTAATCAAAGAAATTCAAATAAATTATTACAAGGTTAAATTGAGCATTTAAACATCCTATTACATCATACAATACTTAACAATTAGTCAATTGATCATATATCAAGCTTTGGAAAATTTTGAAGAAAGTTTTTTAAAATGAAAACTGCAGGGGACACACCGGCCTTCAATGCTGGTGGCATTGAACCGATGCACAATGCGCTAAAATTCAACACTTGCCAATACTAGCAGCGTTCAAGGATACGCCGGTAGCCCTCATTTTATGCCGGCGGCCTTGAGTTAGTGTAGACTACAGGCTCAATTTCCAAAAATTTTCCGAGAGTTCCATGGGATTGGTCCACGCCCGTGAATACCCCCCACACCAGCAGCATATCCATATAAGCCGACAGCTTTGGATCCTACACCGGCGGCCTTAAGCTCGGCATTAAAAATTATGATTCTGTTCTCATTCTACACCGCCCCTAAGCTGGTGGCGTTGGAACCCTAATAGCCGGCATACGTTTTGAAAAATAAGCATTAGCAAACTTTCCTTGCGAAAGCCAACAGCGTTTCAAGCGGCTTTAAGAAAATAGGTTCTGATAACTTTCAACACTGCCTCTACGCCGGCGGCGTTGAACTACCAGATGCCGGCGTATGCTAAAAAATAGACCTATTCAAAAATGTTTTGCTTCCCTTGTTTTCTTTACAAAAACCATTCATTTCAAAAATCCTTCAAACTTATTTTAAGCTTCCCTAAAACTTGTTATATCTTCTAAACACTATCCAAACAACACAAACCCTACTTCTAATCATCAAACACCCAACTACAACATTCAAACACAAATTACACTTCAATTCCACACTTCAACTACTCAACCCTTAAACCATCCCAACACATTCATCCTCACATGTCAACATTCATATAAAACATATACTACAACTCCTCTAATGATATAATTCTATTTAAACTACCATCAATGCACAAAATCATTCTAACACCAATTGGCACATAAACTCTATTCTAACATAAGCTCAACTTAATACAAACAAGGCAAGAAAAATACACTTACCATATGGACTTGGAGCCTTAGTTTAATGATCTTGTTGCAAGCCTTTGTGGGTTTAATTTGTAGAAAATGAAGGGTTTAGTTACACATGAACATGGGAGAGATTTTGAGGGAGTGGAAATGAGGTTTTGATACTTTTTGGCATGTGTAATGGTGGTTTGAAATTTTTGAACGAATTTTGCACTTCGAATGTTGATATTTATCCCTTTGGTTGACTTTAGTGGCTACCTAATTAAGTCCTTTAATTGGCTTGGATTTGACTAATTAATGAAGCTTGCTTTTTGGACTAATTAAATGTGGTCTTTGGCTTTAATTGTGACAAAATTTTCTGCTATACATTGGTCTAATTACATGCATAATCTAATTTATTCTAATCATATTTCATACATTCTAATACACTAAAAAAATCATGAACTCAATATTTAATCATTCTAAAATATTTAATTATTTTAAAACAACAACTCAACTCATTATTCATGCATCAACATAATTTACATATATTAAATTTCAAAATCATATGTAATTTCAATAACAAATTTATAAAATGTAAATTAGGAAATTCATGACTATTTCAGGACCTCCATCAATTTGTCCATCATAAAATCTACATTTTTCAGACATAAATTTAAGATTTTATTCCATTAAAAGAAAAAGAAATAGAAAGAAAGAAAAGAAAACATGTTCAAGGATGGACCACTTCCACTAGTTACATGACACCATTAAATTCTGTCATGTGATTTAGACTTTCAAAAGTGTTGATGCAGGTTCTAGTTGATGTTTTTCCATAAATACAGAATGTGTCTTACACTTTATGCAACCCCGAAAGAGTAAATTGGTGAGGCTGTATAGAGAGATTATTTTTTGAGAGAGATATGAGAAGAACAAACTGTCTAAGAGATTTAAATGTATAAGTGGTTGGTAAAGAAACTTGAAAGATCTAACCTTACTATTTTTGAGGGTATTATCGATCATGAGTGGCTTGTTCTTCGTTTCAGCCCCTTATATGAGCAATTTGACAACATAATGTTGTTTCTCTCTTTTTGGAATCCCATCAAATGAGGAAGAGACATATTTATAAAATTTGATCGTTAGTAACGTCCATTAGTAGAAATGGTAAATTGGCCGCCGTATGCATGGACCGGCACACAGACTATAGGGCTTGGCATAGCACGTGAGGAAAAAAGACAAAAGCACGAGCACGCACAAGCTAGCATACAACACGTAAAATAAGTAAGTTGGCATGGCACAATACGCAAGGCACATGAGCTGGCATGCGAGCTTTGTTTTTTAAATAATAATATAAAATAGTGATTTAAGTTTTTTTAATTTACTTTAAATTATTTTAAATAAATTATTCTTATTATTTTAATTCAATGTATTTGTCTTCTTAAAAAATGCAATACATTTAGTATATTTTATTTGTTTAAAATGATTTCAATTGTATCAGTATTACATATTAACTTCAATATCTTTTAGGAAATAAGAGAAAATGAAATTATCAAATAATATTATAATAGCAATAATTTATATGCCTTGGCTCTAAATAATAATATAAAAATAGTTTTTTATTTTTTTAATTGACTGTAAATTGTATTTAAATAAATAAATTATTTTTTATTATTTTAATTTAATATATTTGTATTCTTAAAAAATATAATATATTTAGTATATTTTATTTTTTTAAATGATTCCAATAGTATTACTATTAAAATATTAACTTCAGTTTTTTGTAGGAAATAAAAAAATGAAATTATCAAATAGTATTGTAATAGTAATTAATTTATATGCCTTATTTTTAAATAATAATATAAAAATAGTGATTTTTTTTAAATTTACTGTAAATTGTATTTAAACGAAGAAATTATTTTTTACTAATTTAATAAAATATAGTTGTCTTCTTAAAAAATATAATATATTTAGAATATTTTATTTTTTTTAAATGATTCCAATTGTATTACTATTAATATATTAACTTCTATTTTTTTAGGAAATAAAAAACTGAAATTATCAAATAGTTTTGTAATAGTAATTAATTTATATTACATGTTAAACTTGCTCAATTAATTTATATAGAATGATTATAAATTATTAAATAAAGAAAATTAATAAATGCATTGAGATCGGTGGAAAATTAAATTTTATTAGTAACATTTTTAACTACAAAAAAATACAAGAATATTGAAAAAATAAAAGAAAAAATGTTATTAACCGTACATTTTTCCTCCTAAGAACCTTCTTCAGCCCCACCTCAATGTTTTGTCTGTGTCTGTTGTTGCAAATTCCATAGTGATATTGACTCCCTCGATCCCAAATCGCTATCCTCGGGCCACCAAAAGTATAGGTTTGTTGTTTCCTACTAATAGTATTAGACCAATCTTTTAAGCACACACATGCTTCAACAATGGCATCTTTTAGCCCATAGTAGTATGGTTTAAGGACCTGTCCACCCAAATTGAAAGCTAACTTTAATGAAAGTGTTGAAGCTGGAAAAGCCAAAACATCCCGTGCCGACATGGAAAGCACCAACATTATGTGTGTTATCTTCTTCTACAAACTGAGGACATTGAAATCATTCCCTTCATTCTCCCCTCCTTGTTGTAGTTCCTCCTCATCATCAGGTTGCTGGACCTCGCACACCAGCATCCCACTAAAGATTTCTTGGGAAGCCGCATAGCTACTTCCAATATCTTGGGTAATTTGTTTACTTCTCTTTGAAAAGCCCCAGGATGACTGATTACTGTAGTATGAAAACTTGCGGCCTTTGATTTAGGATCGACCACACCAATAATCTTATAGAATTCTTTGAGTGCTTCAGTTGCACGAAACTTAGATCATGGATCTAGCATTGTTGCAACATGAAGGAGGGGGGGGGGGGGGGGGGGGGGGGGGGGGGGGAGGAAGAGGGGAAAAATAATCCCAAATCCTGGAGCTTACTAGTCATTGCAAAAACAGTGGCGGCCAGATTAGAATCAAAATTGTAGTTACTCAGCACGTCTAATATGTCAACCAGGTGGGAAAGTACCTAGTTGCTAGTAAGATAGTAGTAACCCGATAAATGATGTGTTGGACTAAGAAATGCATTCAATACCTCTTCAAGTGCATGCATTATTTGCCAATCTTGACTCTTCATCAGATCAATGGTAAGATTAGAGGAATTGAGTAAGGTATTGTATAAATAAGTTAGATCCCTTCTGCACTTTAATGCCCAATTAAGCATTTTGAACGTAGATTCCACCTAATTACACAACTAAGTGCGGCAACCTTTCCTTTAAATGGTATGCCTTGAAAAACTCTACATACATCTATTTAAATCTCCACGAAACACAAAGATAATTGATTGCATATCTTATCTTTTCAATATGTATGTCAACGCTACGAGCTCTAAGGCCTACTTGCATTGGCAAATTCAAAATATGGCAGATCTATCGGACGTGAAAGAACTTTCCACCGCACGCTGGCTTCAACTACTACTTCAAATAACAAATGGAAGCAGTATTATTTGATGTATTATTAAACGATATACTAAATATAGTACGTATATTGATTGTGTGTGATCGTTAAGCTTATAATTTATAAATCCTATTAATCCTAGATCCACACAAAGGTAACACACCTATCGTGTAATATAGAATTTACTCAAATATCGTCCTAAAGATCTATAAGCAAATACTAGTATTTCACTTTTCACTACTATTAGCCTAAATTATTAGGTAATTATGCTAATTCTAATGGTTAATTAAACTATAACTAATAAACCTAAATTAAAAATTTTATGAGTGCTTTTCTTGGTTTTAAAATCAATTCACAACAATACCCCTAGTTTTGATCTATCCTAACCC
The DNA here is from genome assembly GCA_024138025.1 of Combretum micranthum. Lineage (NCBI taxonomy): Eukaryota > Viridiplantae > Streptophyta > Magnoliopsida > Myrtales > Combretaceae > Combretum > Combretum micranthum. The sequence continues at coordinate 21,586 of JAMXBD010003318.1, forward strand.
TTACTACTTATGATGGGATTAACTAATAATTAATTAAGTCTTGAACTGCAGGGTTTCTTGATTAAATCACTTACTCTATTTAAGTTAATTGATTCCTAATTTTACATGAGAAAGGGGGATGTCTTTCTTCACTAATGTCAATGTAAAATTGCATGAAACTCATAAACCCTAATTAAAGATTAACAATCTATTGTAGAAATTCGAAGTCTCCCTAAATCTAGGTGAAACATGCAAATTCATCATTCATGGATGATCTATCCTATTGATTGAAATTTCTTTCTAATCAATAAGAATCAGACATGTAATTATTTTAGCCAGAAATTATCACAAGACAATTTAAATAACATGAATGAATTCAATACAAAAACTTTCATCAATTAACAAAAATTCATAATATGGGTTAAGGTTTCACAAAACCTAGGGCATACAAATCTACTCTTCCATATGATAAATAACAAACACAAAAATTCTTGAAGAGTTTAGAGATAACATGATTGATAAACTTCTTTAGAACAATTATTGTGAATCTCTAGGTGTTGCCAATTGGCCAATTTGCTACAATTCCACATCCCAGTCCTTATAAACTTTAATAGCTAAATAATCAGGGTTGCCTACTTGTTGATTCTCAAGTTAAGGTATTAATATCTATTGAGGATAGGTATCAAGATGAAGTCCTTTGTGATATTTTACCTATGACTACTTCTTACATCATCTTTTGTTAGCCTTGGTTGTTTGATAATTGAGTTCTTCATGATGGATATCTAAATAGCTATGCTTTTCAAAGAAATGGTAAGAGTATTCTTTTACATCCTATGAAGCCTGAGACTGAGGATCAAATACATGACAACCAAGAGAAGAATACTATGTTGATGAATACGAAGATTATACATCAATTTCAGATTAGAGGACAAATCTTCAACAAGCCTGGGAAGATGATGGGAATCAACCTACCAAGATTCCAAAACCAAGCATTAGAAGCCTTGGAAGATCTCATGCTGGAGACAAACACCAACTCAACACTGCTAGTAGATGCTTCTATGCCGTCGGCGTTAGTGGAAAAGTCGCCAGCCTTTAGCCGGCTTTGAGCAATCACAGAATCAAATTCTTTAAGGACAGCTTCAACATCACTGGCCTTCATCATATCCACCGCCGGGGTATCTCTTTAGACAATCAGTGTACAACCAGTGTTCAACGTGCCCAGAATTAAAACTTTAAAGGCCGTCAGTTACACTACCGGCATATATGTTCCGGTAGCCAGTGTTCTTTTGCAAAATTTATTATTTTCTCTTATGTCTTTGGGTTTTCCTTTGTTTAGTTTTATATAGAACTTTGTTATTGTATGAGAGATAGCTTTTGGATATTTGAAAACCCTAGTTGAGATTTTCTCTCAATTTTACTCTTATCAATCATCATTTTTTATTGTAGCAAGTTCCTGTTCTTATCAATTCATAATTGAATTATGGCGAACAAACTATTCTTATCAATCCTTGTGATTGTGACGAACAAACCATTACCTCTATTTTGTGAGTCATATCGATCCAGGGTTAGTGTATTTCGAGTTGATTTCGGTGCATCATAACCGTTATCAGCGTCGATCATATCTTTTAATTTCCTTGCATCCAAATTACTAATACCCTAAAAATTTCACTTTTTTCTTATTTCAATCGAACCCCCAATTGAGATCATCGTGTTTAGCAAATTTAGGCACATCATCTTTTCGGTATCAAAGCTTACAATGATAGGATGATTGATAAGTACAAGAGCTTTGATTTTTAATATTGTTTTGAATTATCTGGTAGAATGGTGAATTGTTGGGAATATTAAAATTGGTTTCTATTGAGATTGAGAAATTAGGGTTTCTATTATATTTGTGTTGCAGTGATTTTTGAGAAGAGCATGACTTATGTTGAATGAAAATGTAAATGCTGCTGATGGAAATGACGAGAATAGTCGACTTGGTATAGGTCAAATTCGTCGTGTTGCAGGTGGTAGAAGAATGTTAGAGGAATAAGAACAAACCTTAACTAATCTTGTTACTAACCTGTCTACAAGATTGGATCAAATGATACTAGGGCAAGAACCTGTAGTTAATCCATAGGCACTAACCTGGTTACAAATATTGATGTTCAACAGGAAATAATAGAAGGAGGTCATACAGGAAGACGAAATTGGTGTAATGACCATGCCTATCATGAAGGGAGAGGTGAAAATTATGAGAATGATTATTATCATCGTGAGTTCCAACCACCAAAGGGTTTAAAGAATGTGAAGTTACAAATGCCCTCGTTTGCAAGTGGTAGTTCGGTTGATGAGTATCTTGACTGGGAAGACAAGGTGGATGGCTTATTTGAGTGTTATGACATTGAAGATCGTATGGGAGTTCGACTTGCTGCTGTTGAATTCACAAGTTATGCTGCCTTGTGGTCAAAAAATGTCCTTGCTACATGAAGAAAGGGCGAAGAGGCTAAGATTAGAACATGGTAGGATATGAAGCGAGTCTTGAGGATGAGATTTATTCCCGAGCATTATAAGCACGAGTTATTCATGCGTATGCAGACATTAAGGTAGGAAGGAAAGACTATGGACGAGTATACCCAAGAGTTTGAGACATTGATGATCAGATGTGGGGCTACTGAGCCTCGTGAACAAACTATGGCAAGTTTTTTTTTTTTTTTTTTTTTTTGCTTGAAGTATGAAATTGCTTGTATTGTTGAGTTGCAGCGATACAATATACTAAAAGAGGCCATCCAGTTGGCTCTAAAGGTTAAGAGGCAGAGGCATTCAAATACTTACAGAACATCTAATAGGTATTCTTCCAAAGCATCTTAAGGTTATTCTAAATCTCTAGTATCTGTTTGTAGGGACGTAGGTCAAAATATTGATGGTTATTATAAGGCTAAGTAGGAAGAGCCAATTAATAAGCGAGTGGAGAAATCTACTCATGACTATGGCAAAGCTGTAGTAACTACTGAGTTTAAGAAGGATGTTGCCGGTAATTCTGGAAAGAAAAGTAGAGAAGTAAAATGCTTTAAATGTCAAGGTTATGGGCATATTGCTTCTCGGTGCCCTAACAAATGAGTGATGACTATCACTGATAGGACATTAGTTGAAGAGGAAGAGTATGAAAGTGAGTAAGGTCCTGATGAGTTTTAGGCTGTTATAAATTATTATTATGAGGATAAGGAAGACCATACCTTTGAAATCCCACGGAACGAAAAGTTTATGAGTTTAGTACTGAGATAGGATTCAACTTCTCTATCTTTAATTGGCCAAGAACAGAGAGAAAATCTTTTTTATACTGGCTACAAGATTCAGGGATAGCTATGTGTGCTCCTTATTGATAGTAGGAGTTATACCAATGTGGCCGCAACTTTTGTGGTAGAAAAGTTGCAATTTCCTATAGTTCCACATCTCTGTGCTTATAAGCTTCAATGGCTAAATAATCAGGGCTGCCTACTTGTTGATTCTCAAGTTAAGGTACCAATCTCTATTGAGGATAGGTATCAAGATGAAGTCCTTTGTGATGTTTTACCTATGACTACTTCTCACATCATCTTTGGGAGGCTTTGGTTGTTTGATAATCGAGTTCTTCATGATGGATATCTAAATAGCTATGCTTTTCAGAGAAATGGTAAGAGTATTATTTTACATCCTATAAAGCCTAAAGAGATTTAATTTGCTCTGGATCAAATACATGACAACCGAAAGAAGAGGACTATGTTGATGAATAGGGAGATTATTACACCGGTTTTAGATTAGAGGAAAAATTTTCAATAAGCCCAAGAAGATGATGGGAATTAGCCTACTAAGATTCCATAACCAAGCATTAGAAGCCTTAGCAGATCTCATGCTAGAGACAAACACCAACTCAATGCCGCTAGTGCATGTTTCTACACTGCTGGCATTGGTGGAAAAGCAGCCGGCTAGAGCAATCACATAATTGAATTCTTTAAACTTGGCTCCAACACCACCAGCCTTCATCATATATGTTGCAGGCGTATCTCATTACACAACCGGTGTACAACTAGCGTTCTACGTGCCTATAATTAAAACTTTAAAGGTTGTCAGCTAAACCACTGGTGTATATGGTCTAGTAGCCGACATTCTTTTGCAAAATTTATTATTTTCTCTTATGTCTTTTGGTTTTCCTTTGTTTAGTTTTATATAGAACTTTGTTATTGTATGAGAGATAGCTTTTGGATATTTGAAAACACTAGTTGAGATTTTCTCTCAATTTTACTCTATGAATCATTGTTTTTAATTGTGGCGAGTTTCCATTCTTTTAATTCTTAACTGAATTGTGGCAAACAAACTGTTCTTATCAATTCTTGTGATAGTGGTGAACAAACCGTTTTCTCTATTTCATGAGTTATATCGATCTAGGGTTAGTATATTTCGAGTTGATTTTGGTGCGTCATATCCATTATCTAACACCCCATTACTCTTGATAGCGGCACAAATTTGCAAGAAATTCATCAAGTGATTATGTGGGTCTTCTAAAGCTCCTCCACCAAATTGATTTGCTTGCAACATTTGAATTAAGCAGGCTTCAACTCAAAATTGTTTACTTGTTTTGCAGGCCATACTATAGATGGTGCAACTCCAGCAACCGTGGGCATAAGATATTCCCACTTAGGTCTATGATTTTCATTTCTGACAACTTGAATTAGATTATTTTCATTTCCATCAGCTTTAATTGGATCATTTCCATTCCCATTTCCTTCTATGGTTCTTAAATTCGCAAGATAGGCTCTTCTTTCTCATAACCTCTAATGAAATATCCTATCTATCTCAAGATTGAAATTAAGAAATTCTAATGAAGAATTTCTTATCATCAACTACAAGAGAGAACAAATGGATTAGAGTTTGTATGATATATCCAAGAAGAGAAAGAAATAAATTGCAAAATAAAATAAATGACTAAAGCAGTAGCTACTTAAGCTTTTCTAATATTGCGAGATCCTTGACAACGGCGCCAAAACTTGATTATGTGTGATCACCAAGCCTATAATTTATAAATCCTATTAATCCTAGATCCACACAAAGGAAGTGCACCTATCGTGTAATATAGAAATTAACCTGGATGTCGTCCAAAGGATATATGGCAAAGTACTGGTATTTCATTTTCACTATTATTTAGCCTAGATTATCAAGGTAAGTATGCCAATTCTAATGGTTAATTAAACTACAACTAATAAACCTTAATTAAAAATGTATGAGTGCTTTTCTTGGTTTTAAAATTAATTCACAACAATGACCCTAGTTTATTGATTCCTAATGGGATTAACTAATGATTAGTTAAGTCTTGAACTGTAGGGTTTCTTGATTAAATCAATTACTCTATTTAAGTTAATTGATTCCTAATTTTACATGACAAAGTGGGAGTGTCTTCCTTCACTAACGCTAATGCGAAATGGCATGAAACTCATAAACCTAAATTAAGGATTAACAATCAACTGCAAAAATTCATAGTCTCCCTATGTCTAGGTGAAACATGAAAATTCATCATTCATGGATGATCTATCCTATTGATTGAAATTTTTTTCTAATCAACAAGAATCAGACATGTAATAATTTTAGAAAAAAATCATCATAAGACAATTTAAATAACATGAATGAATTCAAGACAAAAACTTTCATCAATTAACAAAGATTCAAAACATAGGTTAGAGTTTCACAAAACCTAAGGCATACAAGTGTACTCTTCCATATGATAAACAACAAAAACAAAAATTCTAGAAGAGTTTAGAGATAGCATGATTGATGAACTTCTTTGGAACAATTGTTGTGAATCCTCGGGTGTTGCTTAGTAGATCTCCCTTAAAAAACTTTCTAAGACATGCACTTTAGGGTTATGAATGAAATATGATGCTTCGAATCTCCAAAAATTGAAACAGAGCGCATTTATATAAGATCTGATGTCGTACACGACCCCTACATGACCCGTGTAGGGAGGTAGTGTACATCGGGGAAAAAGCCAAAAAATTCTTGCTTCGTTCATACATGATCCCGATGTACACTATTCATGTACATGGGTTATGCATGCTAGAAATCCACCTTTTTCTTCGCCTTGTTTCTTTTTCAATCCTCTAAAAAGCTTAATTATTCCTCATTTATCCCTAAAATGAATAATTCGCTAAATAACTATCATTTTCTTTGGAAAATCAACAAAATATCATATAAAATATAATTGACAAAGCATAATTATTAAGGGTCTCATGACACTTATCATAGACCGTAGGATTAGATGGCTTCCAATATGTTATTTGCTATTGCTTGGTCGGTGTGTCTATCCCAAAATGGCTTGAAAGCAATAATTCACTTCTAGATTTACTACTATTCATCTATCCAATGAGCGGTTATGCATATATAGCTAGAATGTACATTGTTGATGGGAGATTTCCACACATCTGAGGTGAGGGAGACACTGCACAAGAAAAGTAGACTGCATTATTTAAACCAAAAGTTAACATCATAAATTAGTATATGATCTAAAAATTTACATGAACAACAAATTCTTTTAGAATATTATACCTAAAAAGAAGGTTTGACAAAACATCCTTCAGAGCTTCACGCCTTTTCTCAAAAAGTCTCATCATGTTGGTGGTTTTTTTTATTTTAAATGGGGACGTAGGTACATCGCCAACCAACATGCCCACGTCATGCATCTTTTTTTTTTTTTTAAGGTACATATCATTTCTATAAATACCTTCAAGGATGTGGGCACATTGATTCCAAACTAGTATCATCTTTCACACAATCACACTTGCACTTGCTATTTGCCAACTGTATTAGAAGTTGCTTCTACTATGATCTATAAATAATGGAGCATCCAGGTCTAGAAAGTTCACGTCGTCGTACTAAAGTAACTACAAGACATCGTTATTAGAAAAGAACACCTATCCTGTCCATGTCCCTATCTCTATCCCCGGCCTTACTTCTCCACCTAATCCTCACACACATAGTGATAATGATATTAATATCCTTGTCCACCCCAGCTATGAGAGCACGATACGAAACTGAGTTCTGCTCTCGGTCTATCCTTCTAAATAAAGATTATGACATGGATAAGTTAAATCAATGGCACAACCTCAGTAGCGCCTTACATGACACTAGTTTAGTTGCACTCATGGACCTTTCAAATAAGACATATGTCGATATCATTCGTATGTTTTATTTGAATGCCACCACAAATGATGTCATAGAAGTGATAATATGGTTCCTTAGGTGGATAGTAGATGTCAAACTTGGGCCTCTATCACTACTTATATGTTTGGTTGTATTCTCCACATTACCTCGGATTATCTAAACAATCTATTACATCAACCCAACGGGGTCGATAAGTTGCGTAAAAATTGGGATATGACCAATGCATTTCACTGGATATTTAACTAAGCTAGCGCTCCAATATGTGTCGGTAAGTATCAATTTGACCACGTGAAGCACCTTAAGCGAAAAATCTCTTACCAATTTGTAGATTAATCTACCATATGATTGCCTACAATATATGTCCATGGGCATATTCAAATAACGTCTCTGTTGAAGACATCTACCTGATGGATGCAATGATGGATCACCGAGCATTAGATGTTGGCTATTTGGTGATACAATGCATGCGTCGGGTGCTTGGAAGAAAGGATTCCCATCTTGCATATGTTCGTCTTATCACACTCATTTTGCAATCATGGGGATTTGACTTTTCAAATTATACGAAAGCAGAATCAAGGTTCAAATTCACAAAGAGCGATATAACAAGAATCTTGGGTTTCGGGTATAATCTTGAAGCCAACCAATATATTAGAGATCAGGGTGGTATAACACAATTAGGAGACGAAAATGAATCAAATGAATAAAGCTTTGATCTTAACTTGGATGATTTATCCCTCTCCCTCCCATGTCACGATGTAGGAATGGGAGATGGACACGAACAGTGGCAAGGTCATGCTCAAGCACAACAACAATCTGGATCTAGAACATATAATATGAATGACATAATAAATACTCTAATATAGATAACCAAGGTCCAAAAGAATATGGGGACTTACTCAACTCCATGAGTACCCACATGCACAATATCTTCAAATAGGCAGGTTATCGACCAGTGCATCCTCCACCACCACCACGCCCATAAGGTCTACAACTATCGTATCAGCCCCCCAGTGATGCTAATGATGAAAGTGGTTAACAAGGTGGCCAATCATCATATTCTCACCATATTTTCTAAAATTAATTAATTACTTTTTTTTTACTATCAATGTAAACAATAATGTAATGCATATTATTATTAATAGAGTTAAAAATATTGATTCATTAATCATCTAAATTTTATTTATGTTAAATGTTAAAATGTACAATTTATTTGTAAGTAATTTGAATAATTAGTTTAACTAAAATTCTAAAAACCATTGGAAAAAAACCGCAAGTCGAAAATAAAAAAAACTGAATAAACCGTATGAAATTGGATTTGATTGAAGGCACACAAATTGGCATGCAGAGGCATGCAAGCAGGCACGTGGAGGTACGTGACACGATATGCTAATTAATGGGCTAAGACGATATGGCACACGAAAAAAAAAAAGCACGTGAAGCCTAACATGCGAGGCATGCGAGCATGAATGGGATAAGATGCAAAAGCACGCTGATAAGTGTCTAAAGACCCTTATTATTCACATTGTTTTAATATGATATTATATAGATTTTATGTGAATTATTAAAGAAAAGGATACTCATGTGGTTAAAATCTTAATTTCAGAGATAAAGGAAGATTTTGAGTTTAATGAAGATTTTTTCATGAGTTAAGCAAGATTTTGTTGAAGAAATAGGAATTTGGAAGATTTACAATGTACATGACTTTTCTACATAAGCTGTGTAGAAACTGGTGTTGGAGATAAAAGTGCTCAGCGAGCAATTTTAAAGTACACAAGAGATACATAAGCCATGTAGGATGCTCATGTAGATGATAAAAAATGGACAGAGGCATTTTTTTAGGCAAGGCTAGCTTGAAGGCCAACAGCTTAACTCTTAAAGTCGACGGCATAAATTTCAAAGTCGTCAGCTTACAAAGCGGCCTTCTTTCCTCCAGCGAGATTTTTCGCCAATTTTCATTTTACATGACCTCGAACATAGGTTGTGTAGGATAGTCGTGTAGAAGACAAATTTGCTTTTTCCTATAAATAGCAGCCTTAAGTTGTTGTTTACATGGCATATCATAATCCTTCTTCGTTTTTACGAACCCTAAAGATAAAAATAGGTATTTAAGAGTGGAGAAACATAAGGGCTTATTGGAGATCACAAGACTTCATCTTTAAGGGTTGTAATCATAATTCTTTACTATTTTTCATCATTCTAAAATTGTATTTCTTATTCTATGGAAAAATAGATATTTTTATCCTAGATCTTGAAAAGCCCTAACCCTAATTTAGAGATTAGATTGCTTTGATAATGAAAGTTTGCGTTTCTTGAATCTATTCATGTGCTTTTATTGTTCTTTGAATTAATATGTGTGCTATTACATTCATTGTTTGATTCTTATTGATTTAATCGATGGATTGATTGATGAGATAGATCTGACATGAATAGTGAAGTTTGAATGTGACTCTAGACATTGATTGTATGGACTTTCTGCATCAAGATTTATTCTTTTTAAGGAATCATGAACTCTAATGTAAATTTGTATACATCTAATGACGAAAGACATTTCCATTAGACATATAGGGTTAGTATTCAATTATTTTAAAAGAGAGATTGATGAAATTGGGGATTGTTGCAGTTCAAGTATTTAAGCAACCATTAATGAATGTTTTGTAATGAATTGAAAATAGAGTTAGTGGTGAATCAAGATTATGGATAATCTTATGATATGATATAATTAGAAGCGTTTGCACTCACTTTTGCTAAGATTTAGTAATTAACTAGTTGCTTAGATATATTAAGATCATTCCAATTAGATAAGCTAAATAGTAGAATTAGGGTGAGTACTAGTAATTATAGGCCATGATCGAATGAACCTTGTGCTTACATTGGTATTACGATCGATAGGTATGCTTGCCTAGGATTAGTCGTAAAGTAAGAATAGGGTTTTAATTTAATTTGATTAATTCCAATGGAAAATCTTCATCACGCACGACATGCAAAGCACCAATATTTAGCACATGGATGAAATAGCATGGATTATTTTATAGGTTTTTTCTCTTCTTCCTTTCTTCTTCTTCTTTTTTTTTTTTTTCCTGGTAAAAGGTCAAGAACAAATAGACTAGTTCAATAATTTTTATTTCAAGCCCATTAAGTCATATTTCTTAAATCATCCTAAATATGAATCTCACATTTTAGCCACATCACGATATTAAGAAGTCAAATTCAAGTTGTTATTGGGCCCAGCCCATAAATGCTTATACATCTATTTTAACCTTTTACAAAAAAAAAAAAAAAGAATTTAATAATAAAAAAGTTATAAAAAAAATTACCTACCAAAGCATATTAAATTTTGAAAATGACACAACTAACTTTTTTAAAATATTATCCTTGAATGATCAAATTTGATTCTAAATCTATGAGATATGTGGTTTCATAAGGATAGAACATGATAACAATTCTTTTGGGGTAAACTTACTTCTGTGTTTGGTTGGTGGAATAGTGAACCTATAAAATTACTATTGCTATAAAATTAGTACTTGCAATTCCTTCATTAGGTTGAAAAACATAGCTATTTTTTATTTTATTTAATTTATCTTTAGATTTACTCTTAAGACCTCAAATAAAATAAAAATAAATATAACTATAACTATTTTATTCTATCCTTTAATAATGGCAATTCTATTAAGATCTTATCTTATTCTACTAACCCAACATGCCATTTAATTCGAAATGCAAAATAGAGCTCACATATATAATCAAATTATTAGCAAGGTGATTGGGTAAGGAGTTCGAGTAAAAAGCAAGTATGGGTTTTCTTAATAACTAAATCGTTTGAGCAATAATTCATTATCTCGATGTATTCGTTTTATGGACCGCAATATCCAATTCAGAATGCATCGATGAAGGACAACAGAGCAATGATGTTGACATTGCATTGACGAGCAACGTACAAATATACTCTGGATGCAAATTGACACCCTACTGGATGCTCATTATATTCCACCTAAAAACCACCATCCTTAACGAAGCCATGCCATGGGTACAGTATAGCACATGCATTGGTGGTTGTAGGTTTTTTAAAACAATAGGCCCCTATATATGATTATGTCATAATAAATTTGATTTATGAAAAGCAAAATTAAATCAACTGGCATTTAAGAAATGCAAACCTCAAATAGCATGTTTAAAACCTATTGCAAACTTGTGACAATACTAAATCCATCATAAAACATTGTTAGAAAAGATTTTAGTTCCTCTTTTACGATTGCTTTCGACTACTTGCTGAAAAAAGAGATAAAGAGAACCCCTTTCAAATCTTGAAAGATTGTACCAACTTTATACCTTTCCAATACTCGGATTTTGTGAAAAAACAACATAAACCTTAATTGTCTAACGCTCTGAGTTAAAGACATAATGCTAACTTCTCAACCGATAAAATGGGTCTTAAGAATAGCATTTTATTAGACCAAGATATGGATGCTAATTGCAAAACTACAAAACAAACCAATAAAATCGAAACCAATCCAAGATTTGATTAGCAGCGCAAGATTTTCCCAATTAATGAAAATGTATAAAGTCCAATTTAATAAATTGCACTAGTTAAGGAGGTTTAGAATTTGGAATAACTGTTTTAGGCCTTAATATACCAACTTTCCATAATAGTTAAATTAAAACAGCAAATGACCCATTAGGACGCTAAAGAAGACGCAAAATCGCAATTGGAAAAATTTTAGGTGGAAGAAAAAGAAGAAGGGAATATGTAAGGACCCAACCTTCTAAATCCCGAGATTTAGAGTATCGAATCCCCAACCACATTATATGTAAGGTTGTCCTAAAATTAACAATTTATAAAAATTGTTTGATCAAAACTACTAAAACTTTATAAGGAACTTTTAACAAAACAAGATTGCTAATAAAAGTAATCTATACATATATTTACATCATATGTACACTGTTTAGTGTCAATACAAGACACTACAAAATTACAAGTTTTCTTAAAGCAAAAAGAACCCTAGGAGTTCTTAAGGTTTTTACATCTTAGGCTTATCTATCAAGTCTTCTATACAAAATACTTTTCCTTTAACAAAATCTCCTCCAAAAATCCAGGGTGTTCGAGTCCTATTCGTCCCACTCATCCATGAATTTCTCAAAGTCTGACCCGTAACCCAAATCATTATAAAACTCATCTCTATTACCTGCAAAGCAGTAAAAGTGAGCCAAAGGCCCAGTACACAATAACAAAATGCAAGAACAAATTATCAAGCCAAACTAAAATCAAATAGAATGCATCAATAGACAAGTGATTATCTTATTAAGGTTTCTTTTACAAAATAGTAGGAGGGTATTCAAACCCTGGAATCACGCTCTGGGAATTTAGGGATCCTCAGTAACAACAGCAGCTCAGGGGGTTGATATAAGCAGTCCGAATACTTATATCTCTTATATCTATTTCATAAAGAAAATAGCTTCATTTGGGGTTCAAAAGTCATTACCCGACTTTACTTAAACTCAGTCCATAACATGAGCCTAATTCACAAGTTCCCATAAACTTTGAACTAAACCATGGTATTTCCTCCTAAGTTTAAGTAAACGTTACTCAGATACTATTCCCCCTATCGGCTACCCACTTAACAAAAAAGAATCGCTATTGCATCATAGCGTACCATTGCATCATGGTAAAATCATTGCATCATGACTTATTAGCGCCTAACTAACATGTCATTGCATCATGACAGGTTTGCTGCTCCTCGGACCAGATTAAACAGCGTAATAGACATCCAGTTCATCAAAACATTAAGCCAAATCAAATTAAATCAAATTAGGAATGCCTAGTCCTAACAAACATCAAACAAGCTATTGCGTACCTGAACTCGATAGTATATCACTATAGTCACTCGGTGAAGAACTAACCGAAGAACCTTTAATTGAAATAGGAATATCAAAATAATAAATAATTGATTATAGATTTCACATCCATAAATATATATATATATATATATCACAATCTTAGGTTAATTATACAAGGGATTCATTAAACTTTGTATAAAGTTTTAATATTTAATTCATGCATAAAACATGTTTATCTAGCTTATATATTCACTAGGAAATCATATATGAAGTAAAGATTGAAGATTGAAGAAGTTTGAATTAGGAAAACTCAGAGGATACGCTGCCTTCCTACGCTTGCAAAATTTGAATGAACGCCGGCAACATGGGATATATACGCCGGCGGCGTTTCATCCCAGCATTTAAATATTTGGTTCTGTTCCACTTCAACACCGCCCCATACGCCGGCGGCTTTGAAGCTCCAATGGCCGGCGTACATTTTGAAAAACAAACGCTGGCAAAATTTTCTTGTAAAAGACAGCGGTATTCAAAGCGGCTTTAAAAAAATCACTTTTGTTTACTTCCAACACCGCCTCTACACCGGCGGCGTTGAAATTCCAGATGTCGGCGTACGTTCAAAACAGACCTATTCGAATAGAACTCATTTCCCCTGTTTTTCACTTTGTAAATGTCTAACCTATAACACTTTTAATCCTTCTTCAATTTTATTTTTAGCTTCATATACTAACTCCTATCTACACTAATCAATCCTAGCAACTTAGAATATTAAATCAACACACTTAATCACTTCAAATCCCATTTCCACTCATCATCAACTTTAACTAATCAAATTATCCTTATTCCTTCCCAACGCTCCATATAACTACCACAACACATAAACAAATTCACACAATAACAAAACACAATCCAATTTAATTTCAATGCATGAACAAGCAACCTAGATGACATTAAACTCATTCTATCTAAGATCTCACATAGCTACTATAAGAAATGAAAATAAAACAAAAGCTATACTTATATTAACTCACATGAATAAGCCTTGTCTTGGAGAGAATTTTGATTCACAAAGCTTGGTGTTATCTTTGGTTTGGGGCTTGGAATTTGGAGTGAAAGAAGAAGAGAAAAGGAAAGAAAGAAAATGAAAATTCGGATGAAAAGAAAGAGCTGCCAAAGAGAGCTTAATTAAGCAAATTTTGGACTTAATCTTATCTCAAGTTTGACTTTTAAGGCTTATTTGACTTTAGGTTGCATTTGGGTTAATTTGAGGCTCATTTAAGTTTATTTTAGGCATGAATATTGGCTTAATTAAGGGAAATTTCTGTCAACTATTCTTAAGCAAATCCAAAGTTGATTTATAGATTTAAACATAACTTAACATATTAATGTATAAAAGACACAATTATTAACTATACTATACACACATTAATATATATATAAAACAATGACATTGATTTCATTACATATGCAAAATAACACATATGAAATGTTCAAATTATACTAACTTAGACACATTTAAACTATTACCCACTCATCTACTCAAATGTTAATATTAGCAAACACAACTCTCATAAATCAATATGCTCATTTAGTTCAATAATTAAGATAAATAAACATATACATGAAAGTTAAATAGAATTTAAATTTAGATCATTTCAAAATATATATATACACACACTCACATCAAGAGGCTTGACTTTCAACCTAACTTTTGTAGCCATTAAACTGAACAATGTGTTCAGGCCCTTCCAATTGATAATACTGTCATCTAACTGATTCTTATACTGTTCATCTTCAAACTTTGTGTTTAACCCTCAACTATAGTTAAATTACTTACAATCTTATTGTAAAGACTAAAAAGTTAATCAGGTACTTTTGTAATTTATAGATATTTAAGAAAATGCTGTAAGAGACAAATTTAAGTAAGTAGATGCAACTAATAAAAGTTCTACTTGTGTGATTTGTTTATCCGTATAAATATGCAATATTAAATAATTGTATATCCACTTCCATTGTTTATACTCAACAAGCAAGTTTAGACCTTAATAAGATTGAAAAGTTACACAATGGAGGTCTAAAGGTGAGCTTCTGGAATGATGCAGCTTCCAGTTTGGCATCAACGCCACCTTAATAATGAATAAGCAAATCATCAATATGGCGAAATAGGAATCGATACGAGTTAGAGAATTCTATGTGTTTGGGATACCTCTTAAATATAAATCGTAGAACTCTAATCACAGAGGTGTCTTTTGGAGTTCGTCAAAACTTTAAAGTTAAGTGTGTTCTGTGCGGAGCAATCTCAAGATTGGTGACTCCTTGAGAAGCATTAGCACCAAAAGGACAAAATGATGTGATATGTAGTCAAAGCAGGCAATACCTCAATGGGTGGAGTTACAAGCCATTATAGATTGTATCAGAGCAGTTCACCAATGGAAAGTGGAAGAGTGTGTCCTCACTGTCTGGTGTGGTTTTAGACTTGTGTAATAAAAATGACAAGGATGTCAGTTCTATAAGTAAGAGAGATGTGTACCCCTTAAATATAGATTGTAGATTTCTAATCACAAAAGTGTCTTTTGGTGTATTAGCTTTGAAGTTTGTCGAAACTCTAAAGTTAAGCATGCTCCGTATAGAGCAATCCCAGGATGGATGATCCCCTAAGAAGCGTTGGTACTGAATGGAAAAAACCGTGCAGCGTGTAGCCAAAGCGGACAATACCTCAATGGACAGAGTTCCAGAGTGTTATAGTATAATTGTCAATTGGTCATAATTGTGGTGTTGGATGCAAATTTGTACAGAGAGCTTGTTAATTTATGCTACCCTTATTGTAACTAATAATCAAGTGGATACTTTTTCCCTCACATTTACTTAATTATTATAGCCAATATTAGATTGAATGGTTAAATTGATTATAATAAAATTGCATCCACTCAATAGGCTCTTGAGCTCCTGGACTCACACATTGTTAAATTCTTCTAGTATATCAAAATTAGAACTTGTTCGTCTATGCTAACCTTAGAGCTATGCATGCGGGGCTAAAAATTTTAGCCCGGTTAATGTACAGACCAAAATTGCCCACCCTGCATAACCTACATGTTGAAACGGGTTAACCCACTGTAGGTTAGATTGGCCCACAAACCCTCACTCACTTTAAAAACATTTTAAAAAATAAAAAATGTATAAATCTTATAAAAAAAAAAAAAAGAAACCCTAGTACATTACCCTCATTCTTTCATCTTCACTTCACTTTTCTATTATTTAATTGTTGAATGTTGATTATGTAATTTTACGTGTATTATGTTTCAAACTTCTGACATTATGTTCATTATATCCTTAGTCCTTTTATCAATACCTTTTCTTTTGTATCTATTAGATATTTAGATGCTTCTATTTAAAATAAACAACACAATATCAATTGATAATTTTCATGATGTATTTTTCCTTATTATGCCAAAGAAGAAAATTGGAATGGAATCTAATTTTTATTAATTAGAATAAATCCTTTTATGTTGAGATAAAAAATTTCAAAATAGAAGTCTGTAATTTTTTCATACACGATTTCCATTTAAAATTAGTATATAGGTAACTAGTGAGATAAAAAGAAATATATCATACATTTAAATTATTAAAAATTTAGATTTAAATTTGAATTCTTATAATTTTTTTCAATAAAAGAAAATAGTAGCGGGTTGCAGGCCAGCCCATTTAATTTACCAACCCACGCAAGAAAGGTTCGGCTAAAAATTTTTTCCCGCAAAACGCATGGGGTAGGGCAGGTTGGGTTAGCCTGCATAACCTGCTTGCACAGCTCTAGCTACCCCTAACTATAAGTAACTAATAATTGAGTAGATGATTTTGCCTTCACATTTACTTAATTATTATAATCCATGGCACCAAGTGTGTGTAAGTGAAAATTTTCATTTATTAGGCTTCATGGCTCATTCTTTATTATTTGAGTTCTTTTAAAACATTTAGAGTACTAGAAGATGCTAAATAATAATGGGGAAAAAAAAAGGAAAGAAAGAAAGGAAAGGAAAATAATGAGATCATAAATTCCTTAGCATTCACATGTGCCATATGAATGGCTAAGAGCATGGATAGATAGTGATAAGCAGACCATTTGTCAATCATATGTTCTACATGAACAGCCATATGTAATGCAATTATTGCATGCAATCTTTTGGTACCTAACATATAATCTAAGGTATATACCTTTGTTGACCTTAGGTTAAAGAATTTTAGTGCGTAGGTCATCCAACATCTACCTAATTTTATCATAAGCCCTAAAATACCTCAAATGCAACCCTGTCTAAATATTTTAATATAGTTATGAGTTCAATAATCCAAGCATAGTTTTCTTCCCTCATTGATACTTTAACTGCAGTCTAAAGGTGACATGGGATCCCTTAAATACAGTTTTGGGCCAAGATCTTTAAAGACTTACAATAAACCCTAGATTGATGGTTTAAATATGGCTTCGCTATATGTGATTTCCCTGTATTTTATAATTTATTCCTTCAAGCTGGAAACTAGACTATGTATAAGATAACTTTATAAGTTTATGGTTTTTTATGTTTTTTCATAATTAAAATAGATGTAAAATCATTTAGATTCAAACTTTATATAGAATCATGAAATTAAGTGTTCAATTCTACATATTTACATTTTTATCCATTTTGCATGATTTTTTTACAATTTTACCAATTTTATATATTCAAATGAATAGTAAAATCACGATTTTTACTATAATCACTCACTTGATTTTTTCTTCCCATTGTTCTTTCATGAGTCAATGACAATAATAGTTGATGTAATTTTCATGCAATACATGTCTGTTTTATTTATTGTTCGATAGTTGTTAATTAGTTTAAGGGTGGTCCATTGATTTATAATTCAATCAAAACAAGATAATGCAAAAGCACAATTCACATATAAAAATAACTACAAGTAATTTCAATCTCAAGCATCAAGCATCATGTTTGTTATTTTTTTTTTCATGTTGGTACCGACTTTAGTGATTACAAAATATTAGCGATTCTCAAAAAGTCCACCTTCCCATGAAGGTGACTATTGTATAACCTTTAGGATCATTGTTTAAGGTTTCCCATCACAAATGAACCACTTTTGTCAGATGATAAGCGATTGGAGTGTATTTTTTTAAAAATCCAATAGTCATGTCTCAATTACTATTTGTTTATCTTAACTAAAAAATGTTTAATTTAATTCATTTTATTTGGACTAGCTTTTTATCTAAAAGACATCATCATTCCAGATAATGATTTTGTTCTTTGCAAAACTGTCTTAATGTAATTCTAGTTTTCATATCCGTTTCATACAACGACTTCCTAAATCCTCAACAACATGATATCAATATAATTTAATCATCAAACATCAAATAAACTAATGTATTTGACCAATCGCAATCAATTAAATTAAAAATTGAAACTCTATTCTTACATTATAACTAATATTTAAGCAAGTGCACCTATCAATTATACTACTAGTATAAGCACATGGGTCATTCTAATAAGACCTATAATTACTAGTATTTATCCTAAGTCTATTATCTAACTATTATAATTCAAATGATAATGATATAGTTAATCAACTAATTAATTAACTCTAGCAAATTGAATATCACCTTCTGAAAATACCAATAACAAGATATATCCCTAATCTTGATTCACCACTAACCTTATAATTCATTCCTTAGAAAATATTATTGATGGTTCATTTAGCTTCTTGATACATGAACTCTATATTTAATTAACATATCTTTCAAGAATATTAATTTCTAATCCTACATGATTAATGGAAATGCCTTTCATCATTAATTGCACACAGGATTGTGTTATAGTTCAAGTTATCTAGCAAAAATTAATGCTTTACGTAGAAAATCCATATAATCTATGTCTAGATCTACATTTAAACCTCTTTATTCATGTTGGATTTACTTATCAATTGATCTTTTGACATAATTAACAAGAATCAATCATTGATCTAATACTGCATACATATTAAATCAAAGAAACAATATAAAGATATGAATAGATTCAAGCAAGCACAAACTTCCATTAATGAAACAATTGAGTCTCTGTATTAGGGTTAGGGTTTCTTAAGATCTAGGGTATAAAGATCTATTCCATAGATGAATGATTATAATGACAAAGATGAGAAAGATAGAACAAGTCATGATTACAACCCTTTAAAATAAAGTCTTGTGATTTTCAATAAGTTCTTGCGTTTCTCTACTCTAAAGCACATATTTTTCTCTTTAGGGTTCATAGGAATAATTTTGTATATATTAAATGACAAGTCAACGCGGCTATTTATAGGGAAACGAAAAATATCTTCTACACAACCATCCTACATGGCTATGTTTGCTGCCATGTAGAATTAAAATTACAAAAAAAAAAAAAAAAAAGTGAGGAAATAGGGCTACATGACCCTGAGCACGGTTTATGCAAGGTACCCGTGCAGGTCTTCGAATGCTTCCGACCATTTTTGTATCCTACACAATCATGTTGCACAGCTTGTATAACTTCTTGTGCACTTAAAATCACATTCTAGTCAATATTCGCTTCTTACACTAGTATTCTGCACAAGTTGTGCGAAATGGTTATGTATGTTATAAATGTTCAATTTGTCCTATTCTTCATGAAAATCTACTTTAACTCATCAAAATGTTTTCATTAAACTCTTTATCTTTTTTTTTTATTCCTGAGATTAACATTTTAACCAAACAAGTATCATTTTCTTTAATAAAATACATATAATATCAATTCAATACAAATAATATGGGTGTTTTGACACTTCTCGTAAACAAAAATAGTAAACATTGTATTAGTAATAAAAGGAGTAAATTGCTAAATTTCCCAGTCACCATGGCCTCGTATCATATCATTCGAAGTAGTTTAACCAGATCAAAGTTTTTACATGAAACATTTGAGAAAAGGGGTAAATTACAACAGAATGTATCAACGTTTGGAGGTAAGTTTATTTAAGATATCTACGTTTTGAGTAGTTAAAAAAGGTATCAACATTTTGCATAATTCATTTGAGGTGTAGATGTTTGGATTAATTTTCAATTAAATATTTTCAATTTTTACTAATGGTTAATTATTGATACCTTATTTGACTCGCTTAGCCAAATATTGATACCTTTTTTTAACTACTCAAAACGTTGATACCTTAAATGAACTTACCCCCCAAACATTGATGTCTTTTTTTAATGACTAAAAACGTTGATATATTAAATGTACTTACCCCCAAACGTTGATACCTATTGATGATATTCACCCTATGAGAATGTTCCTCTATACTTAACAAGTACAACTATATAAAATTTAAAATAAAATTTTATGTAAAAATTTTAAGTGTAAATTAGTTTTACGCTCTTGTGGAAAACTTTGATGTCCATATTCATATGAAACTAAAAATTAGCATAATGTTGTCAAACTTTCTCTTGTTTTGTAGAATGTAAATCCACAATCTCAATGTAGCTTGTAGTTTCGAAAATAGATAAAGATTGTGAGTGTTATGGATTATGGAAAATTGAAGGTGTTACGAAGTTCATTGATAATATTATCCTTGGGTGAAGGGTTTTTGAAAACAAGAAAAAGTGAAAGCGGATTAAAAAAAAACACATAGTTATGATTTTTGCAGCCAATGTGATTTTTCTTAGGCAATGAAGGTAGAAGATAATTTCCATTGCCTTGATCTAATTAGTGGACAAAACAATGACCTATCATGAGAACACATCCTATAGTATTTTTAGGTAAAAATTTATGTGCTTACCATGTTAAATGTCTTAGACACCATGGTAAACTTAGAATTTCTAATTAAAGGGTTATATGAACCAAAAGGTTCATATTGAATTTTTATGAGAATATATTGATACGGATGGGAGAATCATAGTAATTTGTGGATTTGGTGCTTTAGTTGCGATTTAGGGTTTATAGTATGTTTTTAGGTTTTTATGATTTATGTAAATAGAAAATTAAAAGATATGAATGCTCAATCATTGGATATGACTCACCAAAGATAAAATCGAGCTAGTTATTCTAATCAATCGATAGTATGCACAATGACAAGAAACAACAAAGAACAATCTTGAATAGAAACCTGAATCTTATTTAAGAAGGCAATTTGTCACAAACGCATTATAAAATTTACCAAGTGTAAAACAAGCAACCAAAAAATACTAAATATATCACTAATAACCCTTATATACTTACACAAGTTTGGTAAGGGCAAATATGAAAAATAACAAAATAAACAAATAAAATAGGAAACAAGACTCTAATCAATGCAGAAAACAGGTGGTGAAGATTACCCTATTGATCACGGTCGTGACAAGAGCCATGATCCCCTCAGATAAACTTTCTTCCTCCATCTTCAAGCAATCATGGGCGTGATAAGGCAGATAATGCTCAGCATCATAGGTGTGACCACACCCGTTATCTCCTCGGGTCCTTGATTCATATGTTGATGACATGCTCACAACCTACATTATGGTCGTATTCTCGATCATGTCTTAGATCACAGGCATGATAGTGGCTGTGATCTCAACTAGTGCACAACATTTAAGTTCAAATTCAATCACGAGCTTGATCATGGGCATCTTCTCCATCACAGTCTGGATCATAGGCATGCTAGTAGGCGTGATCTCCTTTGATGATGAATTTTCAATACTTAAGCACATCAAATCATATTCTACTCTAATGTGCATTATATATCCTCTGAGAAAGCCTAATTCTTCATTATTTGGATCATTTATAAGGATTCTAAGTTCAACAAGCCCTTAGCTCTAACTCGGGTAAGTGACCTATTATTCCTATCATCTTCTCAGGGCTCATGAAGATTTGCCCTTAAATCTAGATCATTGTTTGGAGTGTATGGTGACAAGTCTATCACATTGAATATAGCTAAAGTCCCTCCGAAATTATCCAATAAGTCAACCTTATAAGCATTATCATTAATCCTCTAAACAATTTTGAACGGTCCATTAGCCTGGGGTGCCAATTTTTAACCTCTATGTCTTGGGAATCTGTCTTTGCCAAGGTGAACCCAAACTAAGTCACTAGGTGTAAACTCAACTCATCGTCTTCCCTTATCTCTCCTTTCTTTCACTCTATCACTTTGCTTTTGCAAACAAACATATACGTTTTGATGGAGTTGTTGTATTTGGTGAGTATGTTCCAACCCACTTTGACTATCTTCAGTCGTTGAAGCTCTAGGAAGCAAATCCATTGGAGAATTAGGATTAAACCCATAAACAATTTCAAATGGTGACTTGCCTGTCATACTATGGATAGGGCAATTATAAGCAAGCACCACAATTGACAAACAAAAATCCTAATCCTTCAAATTCCTTCTAATAGTAGCCCATAACAAAGACCCAAAGTCCTATTCATAACCTTGGTCTGACCATCGGTTTGTAGGTAACAAGTGGTGCTAAACAACAAACTTTGTTCCCAACCTTCTCCACAAGGTCTTCCAAAAGTATCTCAAAAACTTCACATCACTACTAGAAATAATAGATTGTGGAATGCCATGAAGCTTAAACATTTCCTGTAAAACCAAACCAGAAATATATACTACATCACGGTTTTATGGCATGGACTAAAGTATGCCATCTTGCTTAACCAATCAACAACTACCATAATAGAATCATGTCCTCTTTTAGTCTTAGGAAGTAGCAAGACAAAGTCCATACTCAAATCAACCCAAGGTTTGGTAGGGATGGGCAATGGCATATATAAGCCCTATGGTTCACTTCGACTTTTAGCCCTCTTGCAAGTAGAACATCCTTCAATCACTCTATGCACCTCCTTAGCCATGCTAGACTAATAAAGTGTTCCTTCAATGCATCAAGGGTTTGATTATTTTCAAAGTGTTTGAAAAGTCCACTACCACGGGCTTCTCTAACAAGCATCTTTCACATTGATCCACATAGAATACACAATTTTCCTTGACAAAACAAATACCCATCAACCATATGATAGCTACCCATCAACCTTCCTTAACCACAAGCTACTACAATCGGTGCAAACACTCATCCTCATAATATTGTTCCACGATTCGATCAAACCTCAACAACTTGGTCTGCATAGAATTTAACAATATATGCCTCCTAGATAATGCATCAGCTACTACATTGGTATTTCCCTTCTTGTACTTAATAGTATATGCAAATGTCTCTAAGAGCTCAACCCATCTAGCATGCCTCTTGGACAAATTTTGACCTCTCAAATATTTCAAAGATTCATGGTTAGAAAATATGATGAACTCTTTAGGTAATAGATAGTGTTGCCATATCATGAGAGCTCAAATCAAAGAATACAATTCCTTATCATTGATAGGATAGCTCAATGTAGCTCCATGTAGGTTCTCACTAAAATATTCAATGGGACGACTCTCTTACATAAGAACCGCACCAACTCTACCATCGAATTCATCAAATTCAAGTTCAAAAACCTTGTTGAAATCAGGTAGCACTAACAATGGTGTTGAAGTCAGTTTCTTTTTCTTCTTGATCAACTCAAAACTTTGATTGACTGCTTGACTCCAATGGACTCCTTTCTGCTACAATGATACTAAAAGCTTTGATGAATCTCCTATAAAAAGAAGTGAGTCCATGAAAACTACATACCTTAGAAACATTAGCAGGAATAGGCCACTTAGTGATAGCCTTGATCTTCTCATCATCAACACAAAGGCTGTCTCTAGACAGAATAAATCCAAGAAATACTATTTCACTTCTACAAAAGATACACTTTTTTTAAATTGGTGTATAATTTCTCATTCCTTAATACCATAAAACTAGAGTCAAGTGGATAATGTGACTATCTAAATTTGGACTATATGTCAAAATATCATCAAAATAAACTACTACAAACTTTCCTAAAAACTCTCTTAATACATAATTCATCAATCTCATGAAAGTACTAGGAGTATTGGACAAGCTAAATGGCATTACCATCCATTCATACAAGCCATGCTTAGTTTTGAAAGTCATTTTCCATTCATCTCCAACCTTCATCCTTATTTGATGATACCCAATCTTCAAATCAATTTTAGAAAATAATTGAGAACCATGCAACTCATTTAATATGTCATCAAGACATGGTACAGAAAACCGGTATTTCACAATGATGTGATTAATCACCCTACTATCCACACACATTCTCTAACTACCATCTCTATTGGGCACTAAATAACTGGCACTACGCACGGACTCATACTTTCTCACATAAGCCCTTTCTTTACCAATTCATCCACTTGCTTCTTTAATTCTTTAGCTTCTTCAGGATTCATCTAATACACTAGCCTATTATGTAATGTAACTCCAGGTACCGAATCAATTTGATGCTCAATATCCCTCAAAGGAGGTAATCCTTTAGAAGTTCTTCTAAAGAAATATCAGCAAATTGAGTCAACAAATTTTGGACTTCATCCGGGATAGAAAGATCACTTTCAACTTCCAAAGCTTGTTTCACATACAACAAATGCATTAGTTATCCTTTGGTCAATTCCTTCTCAACCTCTCCTTACATGATCAACAATGACTCCTTTTTAAGGGGATTTAATTCCCAATGTGTTTGCCTCACTGCTTTAGGACTCATAGGAAACAACTTAATCCACTTGCCATTGAACAATACGGAGTAAGTGTTGTCTCTTCCATTGTGGTTCACATTCCGATCAAACAGCCATAGGCGACCCAACAAAATATGAGATGCACTCAGAGGTACTCCGTCACAAAGAACCTCATCAATGTAATGATTAGGTAAAGAGATAGAAACCGATACCTACCTAGTGACATGAACTGAGCCCTTATCATTAAGCCAATGCAAATGATATGGTTGTGGATGGGGAGTAGTTAGAAGTTGTAGCTTCTTTATAAGTGTCATTGCCACCACATTGATATAGCTTCCGGAATCAATAATGGCTACACTTATAGCTCCATTCACTAGGAATTTGATATAGAATATGTTCTCCCTTTGTTCCTAATCAACAGCCAGAGTAATACTCTAGCTCCTCTTCACCACCCATTTAATGGTATAGCAGCCCCAGCTAATAGTCCAACCATCAACTCCTCAACTTCCTCATTGGAATCAAAATAACTACTCCTTTCCCCTTTATCTTCACTTTCCACATAACCTCTACGAGTATAAAAAAAAATCGCTTATTTGGACATTAAGTAGCTATATATCCATAACCCAAGCATTTGAAACATTTAATATCTCTTGCCTTTTTGCCAACACTACTAGAATCACTCGATTTAGAAACCGACTTCCCTTTTTCATCAACATATATGTCAAGAACAGAATCATGCTTCTCATCATGTTTATAACTATTAATACCCTTCTTTTTATCATCATCCCAATAAGACTTTTCGTTACCCTCATATTTAGAAGAGTTACTTGATGATTTGTGAGATTTACGTTGTCTTTCAACCTTTTCCGTCATCAACATAGCTTCCTCTATGGTATCAATCCTTTAAAGCTCAACAACATCAGAAATTTCAGATTTCAAACCTATAATAAATCTAGTAATTGATTGATTCAGAGTTTCTAAGCTTTGGCTTTGTAAGGTAAGGATTTCAAACTCTTGAATATATTCGGCTATGCTTGTACTTCCTTGTCGCAAAGTGTGCAACCTCATCTATAATTCTTAGTTATAGTAAGCTAGAACAAACCGTTGTTGCAACAACTCATGTATGTCAGCCCATGTAGTTACATTTCGCTCTGCATTCCTCCTTCTACCAGCTAATACATTCTTCCACTAATGTGAAGCATAGCCCTTAAATTTAATCGCAACAAGCTTAACTTGTTGTACATCATCACAATCATGATAGTTGAAGAGCTTTTCAATTTGATCTTCCCAATCAAAATATTTATCTGCTTCATTGGTACCATCAAAAGATAGTACTTTCAGTTTTTCAGTGTCCATACCACGTAATCCTCTAGGCGTACACCCATCTCAGTGATCATCGAAATCATCTTCACAGTCTCCAACTCTACGACCATGCACCAAGTGGCACACATTCCCTCTTCCTATTCCGTGGCCATCTACTACTCCACTATGGGGAATTTGAATCCTAGGTTATTCTCTAATTCCTCAATATGCCCTTGTTCTTGTGTTTCACGGATTTGAGGGTTTCTCCTAGCAATTCATTCTACACTCCTTAGGGTTTCACCTTGTTGTTGCATCATATGTTGCATTCCATCCATAATCTCCTTTATAAAATCCATAAACTTATCCATATTAATAGTGCTTTCTCCTTTACAAGTATTTCCATCTCCACTTTTAACATCAAATTTTCTAAACAACTTCAAAAGAAATCAAACTTGCAGCAAAATTAATCAAAATAACGAAATTTACCGAGCAAAGAATCTAATACCGAAGCCTTAAGCCACAATCCACAACACAAAGCTCTGATATCAAGTTGATACGAATAGGAGAATCCGAGTAATTTGTGCATCCAATGCTTCAATTGCGATTTAGGGTTTGTAGTATGTTTTTGGATTTTCATGATTTATGTAAATAGAAAATTAAAAGATACAAACGATCAATCATTGGATATGACGCAACAACGATAAAATCAAGTTATTTGTTTTAATCAATCAATATTATGCATGATGACAAGAAACAACAAGGAACAATCTGGAATAGAAAACTAAATCTTATTTAAGAAAGCAATTTATCACAAAGAACATCACAAAGTTTACTGAGGGTAAAACAAGGAACAAAAACTAATAAACATATCACTAATAATCCTTATATACTCTCATAAGTTGGGCAAGGGCATATGGAAAATAACAAGAAAAACAAATAAAATAGAAAACGGGACCCTAAAAATAGAAAACAAGACCCTAGTCAACATAGAAAACAAGGGTGAAGATTAACTTGTTGATCACGACAGTGACAAGGGCCGAAATCCCCTCAAATCAACTTTCTTCCTCTATCTTTAAGTAATCATGGGTGTGATAAGGTAGATAACGATCAGTATCACCGGCATGACCACACCTATTATCTCCTTAGGTCCTTAACTCATACATTGATAACGTGCTCACAGCCTCCATTACGGTCGTATTCTTTATCACATCCTGGATCATAGGCGTGATAGTGGTCATGATCTCCATTGGTGCACAACGTTTAAGTTCATATTCAATCACAGACTTGATCATAGGCTTCTTCTCCATTACGGCCTAGACCACGGCCGTGATGGCGGGCATGACCTCGTCTTACGATGTATTTTCAATACTTAAGCACATCAAATCAGATCCTACTCCAAAGTGCATTATATATCCTCTATAAAAGCCCATTTCTTCATTATTCAAATCATTTATAAGGATTCTTTAATCCAAGTTCAATAAGCCCTTAACTCTAGCTAGGGTTACAGGTCCAAGTGACCCATGATTTCTATCAAATACATTTCACAATTAAACAAGTTTTGTGGAAAAGTTAGACAAATTTGGCATATAATATTAGCTCCATAAAACTAAACTTAAAGATGTGTGAAATATACTCCTTGCGTGACTTATGTGTTGTTGAGTTCATACGAAAATTACTTAGGTCTTGCTTTGCTTTGTTTTGTAACTTTTGCAAGATGGTGCTAATCTATAGCTATGGTCATGACAGTAATTGAAGGAGTTTAGATTGTAGTATGATTAGAAGTTCATTTATCATGATTGGAAGTTATGGTCCAAATAGAAGCTGAAGGAGTTTAGATGGAAACATAGTTATGGTCTTGATGCTAAGGCATCGAATCCATATGCTGGCTTGATTAGACATGATCGATATCCATAATGGGTATGGATGGTAGTCTCTAAAACTAGCCATTGGAAGTTTTTAATGCAAAGGCAAAAGTGAGTGAAAATGGGCAACAAATAGATTTCTTTATAAGCTTATACATATGAGTTAGTGGGTAGATTTTGAAAGTTAAGAGTAGCTTATCAAGTTGCAATTAAGTCATTTGTAACTTTCTTCTTAATAGTTTTGTCTCTTGCACTTTATATTGCAAATTTCTAAGTCAAAAAAAATTTTGAATAGTGCCATTGAGAGTTTACACTTGCATAATTCTTTGTAAAGCATTACTTTAGTTTACTTTATGTGATTTAGAGAGGGTGCAAGTTGTGCCTTGAGTGTGAATTTATGTATTGTAAAAGCGCACAACTTGAGTTATTATTTGTGTGTGCTTATTTATGGTGATTGTGTAGCCCCTTCAATGCAATATTATTGTTGAAGACAAGTAGTGTGTGAAAGTCCTCGATTGAAGTATTTGATATTCATGGAGAGTGGGGGTCAGTTCGGTTTGAACTCCTTATTACATTCGGTCTTATCTTCTCTTCCCTACCTCTTTATATAGGGTATATTTGTTTTATCATATTTTGATCATTTTGACATCATATTTTTGTTATTTTAAAATAGTTTTTTATCAAAAATAAATACCAATGAAAAACTAACAATTTCACTCATAAATAAACCAAATAGATATGATACAGATGTAATATAAATATGTTATAAATGTAAATATGATACAAGTATGATATAAATTAAAAATCAGACAATCCAAATAAACTCTTATTACACATTTTATTTTATTGTTTATTATCTTATTTAATTTATTGAATTGCATCATTAAGACTTTGATATTTAAAAAAATAAATAAATAAATTAGCTTTAAATTCAATTCACCCCTGGTGAGTTAGCTAGTGTGTTTTCATATATTTCCATTTATTATAGTTCTAAAGGATTAAATTATTAGAATTTAGTGTTTTAAGGACCAATTACCTATTAAGTTAGGCTTTAACTACCGAAATCTCTTATATAAGCCAAGGCCTTGGCATAGTGAACCAAGTTAAAGCTAATTAGCGTACTGAGTTTTACTGTTTGAGAATGATAAGTTTTTGTCTATTTTGCTTCCATATACAGATCACCATGTTTAACAAATTACTAGGAAGTAATATGTAGCTTATCAAATTTGTATTGTCCGATAATCGACCGACGCGGTTTAATTTGAATATGTTTTCACATGTATCGTTGAATGTCTTGCTGTTCCTTTTGCAATAATTTATATATTTATTTTCAGCTTTATATTTGTCTTTTAAGTTATGACTATTATATATATATATATGTTATGTTAGTCTTATTATATGAATCTTCGCACTATATTTGGTTAAATGGAGTAAAATATTCTAATTTTATTCTCAAGAAATATCTATTTTTTTGTTTGCATTCAATGTAATACAGAATAGATAAAGAATCACCATTACTTTTTTTTACTAGAAGAATGATTATTCCTGATTAAAAAGTATGTTTTGTTTTAAAAATACCTCTAACTCTAAAATAAGGATTGCTATTTCATTTAAGTCTTACTCAACTCTAGTGAATCAAACGTGCCATTGCCTTAGTTTATTTATAAGGGAATTGACGAATATCGTGTGTTATAGGAAGACATTAGATGCACTTTGATGAAAAATCCCCAGTTTTGGGCATCCATGATTTTTTTTTCTTTCTTTAAGGAAGATATTAGATGATGACAAGTATAATTTGGAGAGAAAATCAGGCAAAGATTTGATTAAACTCGCGCACATTTTTTGAGTTCGGACACTAATTTTTTACGCTTTAATTAAAAAAAAAAATTAAAAGTGACAAAAAGAGAAATGGCAATCATCTTTCATGTTCCACACATTGCAAAGGTGGGGAAAAAGTTTTTTTTTTTTTTTTTAAAGATCATTTTTAAAAAATTTAAAAATCAGAATTTTTGAAAAAAATATTAGGGGAGAGCAAAAAAACCAACCGAACTGAACCAATCTGTAATAGAAACTAAACCAAATCGAAAATATGGTGTTTTTTATTTTTACAATTTAGTTTAAAAATTTATCTATCCGAACCAATCCGTAAATTTATGATTTGGTTTGAAAGGTAAACCAAACGAATTCGTAAAACCGAACCAAACCGTTTTAGAAAAATATAATAATATTTTACTTGTAAGATGTAACTAAACTATAGTTTTTTTATGATAATTGATTAAAGTTCATATATGTTTATATGATTTCATTTGATATTTATTATTTAGTGAATATTGATTAAAAGAAACTTGTTCATTTTTTTATTTGTTTTTTAGGCTTATGATATATATTTTTTTGTTGATGATGAACTATTGTTTTTTTAATAGTTTTTAACTTTATAAAGTAAAATTTATTTATTTAGTTATAAATCTTATTATGTATTAATTGTTTAATATATTTTGTCAATATATCATTTTATTCGTTGATGAATTTTATTGATAGATGATTTTTTATTTTGGCTAAATTTATTGATAGACGATTGACTTAAAAGTTTTATTAAAAATTATAAATTATGACTTACCATATATTGGTTAGTGAATGTATTTTATTAGTGGATAACTAATTTTATAAATAACTATATATTAAAAGTATAATGAATTCATAAAGTGTTTTGTCATGGTTTATAATAAACATTTATAAAGTGATATAAATATTTAACTATCTATACAAATATAAAAAAAGACTAGAAGAAATAAATTTTTTAGTTAGAATTTTAATTTAATCCTTAATCCAAACCAAACCAAACCGTTATTTAATGGTTTAAAAAAAAATTTAATTTGAACCAAACCGTTATTTAAGAGTTTGGTTTGGAATGAATTAAAAAAAAAAAAAGAAACCTAGACCTATCCGTACCTACCTCCTAGAAACTATCCTAAGAATATTGTACTTGAATTTATGCATTTTTCCAAAAATTCTTTTTTTTAGTTTTTTTTTTTCTTTTAAAATTGCATTTTTTTTCCTTAAAAAAAGTTAAATAAGCGATACATCAATTTCTAAATGCACAAGATCTTATAATTTCGTGATATGATAGATAACATGAAGGTCCGATGGATCAAATTAATCAATCACATTCTATGCACCGCACGGTCTGAGTTCAGAGAATTTCCCAATTTGAATGCCCTTCTGTTTCCACAATCATTATGAACAAACGATAGTAGTGTCAAATCAGCATGGTGAACTTTCCAATTTATTTGCCTGCCAATACCTTTATTCCCTTTATCCTAGAGATGTTTCTGATGATAACGGTGGGGAACCTTTAAAATCCTAGTAGCTACTCTTCATACTGTTCCTCAAACCTTTATGAATCTGGGTTCTCAACTCCAAGCAAAGGATTCCTCATTTAGATTGTGTGTGTGTTTTTCTTTTTAATGAAAAATATCATCGATTCTTTTTAATATTTATTTCAAACAAAGTTTTAAAATTATTAAATCTTATTATCGTTATATTAAGTGATTGCAAAAACTAATAACTTTTAATAGTAAGTGATGATGAAAGGTAATGTGAGTGATCGACTATCAATAAGTGAGTTGATAACCACAAAAAAACACAACCTAACATTAATAAGAAATTGAAAAACTATTTTGGTTGAAAATACGAGAAAGGAAATTTAAATGACATGTGAAAAAGAACCTCTATATTAAATCATTATTTGTAAACATTCTTTCAGGGTTAATACTTTTAAGTTTTAACTATCTAATTTAAGAGCAATATGGATTTTGTTATTTATCACTTCACAACCTGCGGTTGTGACTAGCCTTGGACTAAAAACTCATGTAATCAAGAACAAAGGTGGAGTTGAATAACTATGAGTTTGAATATCAAATACCCTCCTGCTTTGATTAAAAGGTTTAGGCTGGTAATTTGGCACAAAAAATGACATTTGGTGGAGTTGTATACCATGCGAATGGCTCGCTTCTTGTCCAAAAGACGAAGAAAATCATAGTTGTTTTACCTACTTTAAGTAACAAGTTATTAATTGATGATATTTTAATCATTATTTACACTCTCAGAAGCACTAAGAAAAGATTTGTTGATAGATTTGGCCTCAGCAATTTTTTCGAAAGATCAAACTTTTTTTATGGAGGGTTTGTAATGATAGCTTATTGCTCGTTTTAAATGTAAGAAAAACTTTCATAAATATGCATGTTGTGTGTCCAAGATGTTAAGATCCAAACCAAAATCATTACATGCTTATCCAGAATGTTATATCGCATGGGCCAACACTTTGGAAGCTATTGTTTGGCAATACACTGTAATAAGGATGTGCCACGTAAGAAAGTAGGATCGTATATGGTACCGTGTGTGGGATCATAATAATCTTGCAATCTTATTTAATACAAACTCAACAGCGTGTGTTGCTAAATATAGGTGATCCATGAAATATAGTCATTTGATGGTTTATCGCTTACTTTGCATCTAAACTTGATTAAATGGATCTAGAGCTATGTATGCTATCTGTCCTATATGATTAGATCGAGACAATGTGCTTTGGTTTTTTTTTTTTTCCCTTTCAAACTGCAGATGATCTACAATTGGCTCAAAAAATTAGAGGAAGAGCACATAATATATAAGTTTTTCCTTCAAAAGGGGAAGAAAATTATGTTCTCTATTCCGAAGTAAATTATTTCTTGCTCATTCATTTCGTGGATCGCATAACGGTTGGTGGAATAATTAGAGAAAGAGGATATAAGACATGAGTTTCTCCAATAAGATTGATGTCCTGATATTCTATACTTCGGGAATTGTTTCAAGGATTACTTTTTCTATGAAAAGATTGACATTGATATAGAGCTAAAAATGGCCACTACTTTATTATCGTCAAGTTATTGACTGGCATGCAATTATGCATGTTGTGAATTAGGGGTAAGCGGTAATGAAGTAATTAGGCTAGGAAGCCTAATCCATATTCTAACCACACAAAATATTAGATTTTATACCCAATATTTAACTTATAGCATACCGTACCAACTATACCCTTCAAAAACTATAGGGTACATGGTTTCTTGTGAAACCTATAAATTATTTCCTTTTTTTCAAATTTCAATAATATATTTGGTGTCATATAATACATGAAATTATCTTCTTGTCCTATATTTACTATAAACAACTTGTGAGAAAAAAAATTAAGAAAGTGATTTTTAATATCACGAGCTCTTAAAATCTATAATAGACACTTTGTAGAACCTATTTATATGACATCAAATGGAATTTTCAAGCCTATAACGAATTCTAAAATATAAAATTTTGAAGGCAGTTTTATATTAATTAGACTTAAAAGATAAACAACAATTATACATAACTTAGAAGTTACAATCAAAGTTCTTCCAAAATAAAAATTTTCCAAAAGGTAATATACAAATGATAATTTTGAATAAAATTGATTACAAAGTAAAAAATGAAATATTATTACTTTTATTTATTATTAATATTATATTATAATTTTCAATAATTGTATACCAATGGATGTACAAATTACTATGAACTTGAATCCTCCATATATTATAATGTAGGTTCTCAAGCAAACATAGGGTATCAAGATATCATACACATACCGTATCTTATCCTGTAAAAGCAAGTTCTTAGAAAACCATTACTTGTATCCTATCTTGTAATTTTGATATCACCTAATTGAGTAGGACATGACTAGATGCTTTATAGGATATAGTTACCCTTTAAGCTTATTGTGAATGCTTGCAAGCATATTCAGAGGGAAGCAAACAAAATGGCAGATGCTCTTCCTGAATTAGCTAGTGAACAAGAATTTCCTAAGATATGCGTTTTATTGGTGTTTTAATGAAATCAAGAATTTCCCTAAGACGTTTGTTAACTACAACAAAAGAGAATTTGAACCTATAACATTGTTATGGAAGGTCAGTTTCATGTCAATTAAATTAAATGACTTTACTTTGCATAATTATTTGGTTATGCTAAATTTATGGGGCCTTATGAATCAAATTACGTCCCTCTTGATTTCTAACCTAGATACCTAAAATCCTTGGAAAGTCAGAAACTGGGACAAGGACCCTAAATAAAAAGTGACAGTACTCTTTTATTACCATTATTAGCTAATTACAAGGCTAGTTAAATATACTCGGTATAAAGCATACTTAGTCTGTTTGGATTGTCGGATTTTATCTATATCATATATATCTTATATGCATTTGTAACTTATCTGTATCATATATCTATCATATCAATATTATACTATTTAATCATTTGTAACTTATAAGTGAAACTGTTAGTTTTTCATTGGTATCTATTTCTTGGAAATATCTATTTGAAAACAATAAAAATATGATGCCAAAATAACTAGAATATAGTAAAACAAACAAACAAACAAGATGGATAAATTGCATTAAAGCGGATAATACATGAATGGCGGAGTCCTGTGTACTTCCAGTTTAGTTGGAATCAGAAGAACACAAGAAGCAACAAATAGCATGAAAATCAAGCATATACTTCTTTCTTATTTCAGAACACCAGAAGGGTTACACGGATACAAAATATTCAAGAAACCGCAAACTTTAACTCTTGCTATGTTTAGTTAACTATATCCATACACAGAACATATAAAAATTTGAAAGCAAATGCCAAAAAGAGGCAAAGAGGGAAAAGGGTTCACCGGCATCCCAGTGTGGCTCTACCATCCTCACTTATAGTAGTATTTGTGCAGAGTTTTTGCAGATCTATGTAGCCAATGATGGTATCATCAAAGACCGCATCCTGCAGCTGAGCTTCGTCGAAAGTGGATCCTGATAAGACAGCGTTATTGAACAGAGCTCCTTGGAGATTTGCTTTCCCAAAGTTCACCCTGTCAAGGACAGCATTCGAGAAGTCCACACCTGCATAAAGTTAACAATTTGCTGCTTAGTCTTTGAAAATATCTTTGACAGATTGAAAATTCCGACTGACATGGCTGATCAGCAAAGTTCTGTTTAAATCTCAAATGCCTCTTACAAACTTCACTACAACGCTATAATCCATGGGATTAAGTTATTTCATGTGTTAGATTTCACTTGATTGCCTTCTGTCCCATTGTGCATGCTCGGGCTAGAAGTTTTGTATATAAATTTGTAGAAAGTAGCATCGATCATTTGAATTACTTTATAATATAATATCTTTGTTTTGCTTGATGATTTACATGGAACTCCGTGTGCCACATACTAGTAAGAATGTCAATGCAAGTGAAAAATGCCAACAGAGTATAAATTGCTCATTACAAGCATGTCTAGGCCTGTGGTCTTCACAAAAAACTTGTGGTAGATGAAATCAAACAGGTTTGGTTAACTTTTTTAGGGTGGAAAAAAGGATAGCTATTCTTCCCATGCAGACATATTTCTTTATTTGGCTGGCAGATAGTTATTTTATAGAAATCCTATTACCGTGAAATAACGATTGAAATTCAGTTAGTGAACCAAAAGAATAGCTATTCTTTTATTTTTGTCGTCATATTTTCATATCTACATAGAAGAATTTGAGTTACAAAAAATAGCTATTACTTCTTTATTCTATTTCTGAAGAATTGCAATTCTATTAAGCAAACCGAATATCCTAATGGAACCACGCATTCATACTATAAAGAATATGTGATCAGGTAAATTTTATGGCATAGAAAAAGTGCTTCGATGATCATAAAAATGAAGAAAAGATAATTACCCTTAAAGCTAGCACCAACTGCATAAGCCTTGGACATTATTACTTCTGACATGTCTGCACCATCAAATTTAGCATCCGACATCAGAGCTGCTGCAAGGGACTTTCCTTTCAGGTTCGACTTCTCGTTCGTGTAGTCACAAAAGCGAAGATCAATTGGTTTGTCATAAACACCATTGGCTTGCCCGATCGTGTTACCAACAAAGGCACGCTCACACCGGTTTGGCTCTGTGGATAAAGGAGGCAGCCTCTGCAAATGTATACTTTGCGTTTCAATGGAAATATCAATTGACTACACTGGCATAAGTACTAGGATTATGTATCAGAAACAATTGGATGTCAAAAGTACTAGGGTTATGTGATAGGGAAAATGCATTATGTATTCATGTGAAGAATGATCAGAATCAATAGCCTATCCTAACCTGACTAGCAGCAATAACTGGAGAAGCAGCAGTTACAGCCCAAACCGCGAGTATTCCGCAAGCCACGCTCCCGATTTCCTTGACCATTGAATTATAACCTTCACCTTCATTAGAAGCTGCTTCCAAGCACAATAATCTTTGCTAGAATTAAATTTCACTTGAGCAACACCACAACAAAAATCTCGGATAATGATAAAGGTTATGTGATTTAGTTCAGGTCAATTGACGAGTCTCAATTCATACATTGTGTAGCATTCCTCTTTCATGTAGCAAGCTATATAAATGTCAAATTCATATGGCTTATGCTAAAACAAGGATAGTCACAGCAACAACCCCATAAACTGGGGAAAGGGAAATCAAAAAACTGACCCCAGATTCTCAAAATCAAGAGCTTAGATTTCTAAACCAACCCCTCTGGCAAGGGCTTGTTTGATTCACCATATTCTAGTCATTTTAGTATCATATTTTTGTCATTTGTTAATAAACAGATACAGATAAAATGCTGAAAATTTTATTTATAAATAAATCAAATAGATATAATGTAGATATGATATAGATAAGTTACAGATACAGATCAAACATAAACACAATACTGATAAAAATCCTATAATCCAAAGAGACCCTAAATCATAGCAAAAGCCATTCAAATTAGCACCACAATCATCTCATATAAAACCTTAAACTTATCGATATAACATGGCTTTTTAAATTTATTACTCAACACCTTTCTTACTTGTGCAACGAGATTTTTTACTGAATTTGATCTAGTGGACGGCTTGATTCAAAAGAGTAAAAGGATCGCACAGGGGTTAAATGGAGCAAAATGAAGATTTATCTCTCTAATACTATGTTATGTTTAACTTAACCACCAATTAATTCAAAAGTTTAAATTGGTGAATGTGGCTAAACTTTTAAATTTATTACACAACCTAGGCATGGCTAAATAAGCATAAAGTATTAAGAATAATAAAAGTGTGTATAATTATATCCCATGTATTATACCATAGTTTTCTTTAATTTTACACTAGTCAAACTAATAAATACTAATAAACTCTTTTAATTAGTACCAACTTAACACTATCATCCTCTTCCACAATTATAGCATTTTTATTAATGCAAGTTCCTTGACATCGGGGTAAAAGAATTCACGGATAAAGTTGAAAGCTACTTAACAGGAGAATTACTTAAAATGCTCGTAAACCATTGTAAGCAACTTTCAAAGCAATTCAGGAATAAAAATGACCTTACCAGAGCAAGTAATGCGGAGTGGTTGAGGGGTGGCAAGACGCTGGCTTTTGAACTGTGGACACCGAATGGAGACAAGAAAACTGTTTTGCGAGACGGGGGCTAGAAGGCCAGTGACCATGTTTAGTTTAATTTAGTTTTATGTTTGAAACTGAAGTACTAAGATTTGAAGTTGGTGTCTGCCTGCGTGTTGTTGTTGATGTTTCTGGGGGGATGGGAGGAGGCGTTCGACGATGATTCGTTCGATCAGCACAGCACGACTTATCCGTTAGTGGTTGATGGTTGTAGCGCCACTGCATTTTGTCTGACGTGGTATTACACGTTGGATTGGATAATCCTGTTTGAATGCTGGATTAGGGTAATGCTTGGATAATGGCTATTCCAGTTCCGAATCCCCAGGCCCAAGGCCACTCAAGCCCAAATCCAATAAAAAATCGATTAATTTAATTAATCACCAAATATGAAATCATATAGCCTTAAGGATAGTGGAATAACGGATGGGTAGTGGAGAAGATCAATGTTTTAAGTTATGTGGATTAAAAGGAAGAAGTACTGAATCGTACAAAATATAAAACTAATCAAAGAAGAATAAGTAATCTTTATAATATAAATTTCCATAAGCGAAGTTTTAAATATAAGATTTTATTAATACGTGTCACAACGCGTTGAATCTTCTAAATTTTAATTAAATATTTATTTTATCAACACATATCAATAGAGATCTCAATTGATCTATTTTTCTAAATATCATGACATATTTTTAACTACTTAAAATGTTATATCGTTAAATGAATTTATTCCTAAATATTATGATCTTCGACTGTAATTTATCATTTAAAAATATGACGTAGATTTCAGAATAATAATTTATGAAAGTGTGATACAGACCTAGGCGAAGCATTTTTGAAGATACGCCACAGATCTCAAGGAAATCCATTTTTTAAAGTGTAGGATAGTTAGCTTTTGATAGAATGATTTATAGTAGGTTCAAATATTTTCACATATCTTATTTTTATACCAGCACACTCAATAAACAATTTAATTATAAAATAAGTAATCATTAATTCATTACCTTTAAACATAACACGCACATCCAATATATAGCGGTCACCAGAAATACCTCTTAATTATGAAACAACAAGAATTAATCACACTACATTATAAAATCCATTTTATGCTATGTCTAATTCAAATCTCACCTCTTTTCTTTCTTTTTATTAAAAAGTCTAACACAAGATAAAAAGAGGCTTCTAAAAAGATACCCGGTTAACCTATCCTCCAGCTAGAAGGATAATCAACTTAAGGAGGTCGATCAGCTTAGGCAACTAGTCCCCTCATCTCCTCTACTTGTTAAATTGATCGAGTTTAGGCTCGAGGTCAACTCTACCTATCTTAAGCATACAATTTTCCTTCTCTTTTACATCATAAACCCTTAGTTTGATCTTTCAATTGATTCATAAATTGTGATTTATCTTTAAACTATGAAATTTCTTCTTTTTTTTCCCTTTTATAACATAATTTTGATCCAACTTAATAAATTCTATTTAATCAATCTACATTTGACCTATGTTTAAAAAAAAAAACTAATTTTGAAGGATGTTAGATTTTAACAAAAAAAAAAAAAGTGTTCATGGTCTTGTTTAGTTCGATTTAGGGGTCGAATCGAACCAAACCGCATTTTGAAAACGGTTTCGTTTAACCGTTAATAAACTGAACTATTTTTAACCTCAAATAGCTTCAAATTTGTTTGGTTTGAACTTTTTTAAAGCATTTAATTCTAATAAATAATATTAATAGTGATTTGAGTTCCTGAGGGACAAAAAAGATATTTAGATGGAGGAAATTAAAATCATTTATTATTACATTAGATCATGTATTTAATAATTTCATATTATATATATATATATATATATTATCTCGTCCTAAAAATATATTTCAATACGAATTTAAAGTAACATGTATTGTTAATAAATCTATGACACTGATTAAGAAAATCATTTTTTTTGCATTAATTCCATTGTTTATTTATAATATTCTCCCTGAATTTCCATTGTACCAATTAAATGATTATACATGTTCTAAACTCTATTATACCACTTTATTTTAATTTGATACATATTACTAGTTTTATGAAGAATTTAAAATTAATAAAATAGGAAAACATACTATAAAATTCTTGAAACTAATAATAAGGAATATTAAAATTTATTAAAATATTTTCTATAGTTTGAGAAAGGTTTCAAAATCAATGAAATAAAATAGGATAACGTACAAAAAAGATTTTGAAAATAATAATAAATGGCATCATGATTTGTGAAAATATGTTGTATTATTTTAGGAAAAGATTTATAAAAAAAAAAATAATGTGTCAAAGATATGTGCAAAATATTAAAAACTTATCTTTTATGTTGAGAAATTAAAAACCTACTCTGTATTTTTTTAGATGAGTAAAATATTATTTGTTTAATACTATTAGATATATAATAATTTTAATGTTGTATTATGTAAAATATGTAATAAAATATATATATATATACAACATTAATATTTATAAACAATATTACTATGGTTAAAAATGTAATTTACATTTCATAAATTAGAAAGAAATAACAATTTCTCCTGATAAGTCTACAAGTTGAAAGCTTACTCAATTTCCTTTCAAAGATGCATCTAAACACAAAATCTAATTAGAAATCAAAATTATAATTCCACTGCAAGTCTATTATAAGTTTCTAATATACTACATATGTAATATTAGAGTGAAATGTCATATGTGATTCTAATATCTAATGTTTAAGAGTTATAAATAAAATGGCTCTTATTTTTTATTTTTTTCTAATGTGAAACGGTTCGGTTCGGGTTCAAACAATTTGGTTCGGTTTGACCTCTTAAGCCAAACTGTGACTGTTTAGACTCTTCCTGAACTAAATCATGAACCAAACAGAATATAAAAGAACCACATTTTACCATTCGATTTAATTCGATTCAATAAACAACCGAAACCATGGTCAATATATGTAATTTGCAATAGAAAGTTTATGGATGGGTTATCTTAAGGTTAGCAGTTAAGTGCACTTACTTCCCTTCAAGATTTCACATACATCATGTTTAAACTAACCTTAAGTTATCAAGTCATTTTTCATAATTAACTATCCCGTTATGATGCTTGCATTAGATTATTGTTTTTTTTTTTTTTTTTTGTCATGATTATTATATGAATATGAGAATATGTGATGCACCTGGAAATGACTTTTTTTTTCTTGTAGTAAATTTTTTTTTTAGACTTTGCCGTTCACTCAAGCTTGGAATTTTGGATTTTGGGCGTACATAGTCACATGGTGATGAATATTGTGATAGTATTAAGTATAAAGTAGGCAACAATAGTATTACAAGTGATTTGTTACTGTTAGAAGGATCTTGTATAATATTTTATTCAATTGTGACTATTGAATGTTCTTATAAATGTTATGATTTGATAGATTTTACATGAGTTTGAGTTGTTAGATAAAAATTTTTGAGGGTGTGCAAGTGTTATAGTGGTAAGGACTTAACTTAGGATGATAAAACACTTAACTTTAAATCTCTTATGGGTTAAAAGAATGGGGAGAAACTCATTTTAAGAATTCCCCAAGCAAGAATTGTATTATTTCATTTGCCAAGCTTATAGTGATTATATAATAAAATCAAACAACGAGACAATTTTTTAGAAGGCTTTAGCTTATTGTTTTCTTTGATGTACGTATGATCTATAAAGAAGCAAAGTTATGTCACTTATGAATTATTGGAATTTTTTATTAATTTATAAAACATTTGAATGAATAGCTAACTTTTAATTTAATCAGATATGTGATTATTATATTTATCATCCTTTTTATTTTTTTCAATCCTCATTTCTATTGTTTACACTTTATTTTGTTTTATGATCATTTACCACATGAGCTTATTAGAGATCACGGGGTTATAAATTTGATAAGCAAAGGTTTGATTAAATATGTGTTTAGCAATTCCAAACTTAAGGTATAGAAATTGACAAGTAAAAATTCAATTGAATACGATATTTACTAATTTCAAATTTTGAGTATAAAATTAAATTTAGGTATTATATTTGACGTTTTCTTCTATAAAACTTGTTAAAGTAACTTTGTCCAAATTGCTAGTATGATAACAAGGCTTAAAGAACTATTTTTACCAGTAAATAATGTTGCTCCATTGATTTCTTACAGAACTAAGTTACTTTGTCAACTATTATGGGGATAAAAGACAAACAAAGTGTATGCAATTTTAATTCGTAGTAACTTAGTGTTTCATTTATACTTTCAAAGCTTATGCAATTTAGTATCTTTATTAAATAATGTTTGACTAACATTCACTTTAATGATAAGATAATGACGGAAATAGGACAAAAAATTGCCCAAATCTAATGATGCGATACTAAACTATAAAAAAATTGCTAAAATTTGAAAGTATAGATACTTAGTCTACCATTATTATTATCAAAATAAATGTCCATTAAATATTATTTAACAAAGATATTATAAAGGCATACTTTGAAAGTATTAGCACTAATTTGTCAAAATCTAAATATCAGACACTAAATTGCTAAAAATTAAAAGCACAGGTATTAGGTTTGCCATTATCCCTTTATCAAGTTGATTTCTTCTCCAAAATTTATTTGCTAAGAGTCTGACACTGTGAAATAGTACTCTGTGTCATTTGAAGAATTAAAATCACCATTCTAGCCAGTGTGAATATATGACTTGTATGCATAATTATTAAAATTGTGATTTTATTTGTCTGATTTTACGAGTTTACTATTTTAGGAGATTCTTCCGAATTAACTCATCTATAAAATCAATTTTTTTTGTAAATCTCACGATTTTGACCATTTCTATTATTAAACTCGATAGAAACTTACATTTTTTATTAAATTTACCAATTCTATTTGTTTGAGTCAAATAGGCTAATATATGAAAATGCAACCATAATTTAGCCCATCAACTATTGTAGTTTAAATCCTTCTTATCACATTCTAATTTTAATTCTATTTTTCCATTTGATGCATTTTTTTTTCCT
The DNA here is from genome assembly GCA_024138025.1 of Combretum micranthum. Classification (NCBI taxonomy): domain Eukaryota; kingdom Viridiplantae; phylum Streptophyta; class Magnoliopsida; order Myrtales; family Combretaceae; genus Combretum; species Combretum micranthum. The sequence goes on from JAMXBD010003318.1 coordinate 63,812, forward strand.
TAAAGTCTTTCAAGTTTTATTAAAAACCTGAGAAGCATGATACTAGCATATTCTCAATATACTTCTCACTTTACAGTAACGACTTTCAACGATACATTCGGATTAAAACAACTCCACAACAATCACATTTGGATCAATCGTCACACTTTCCAATTCATATAAGTTGACAATACCCATAATATTCTATACAAAAGAAAATTACAGGATGAGAATGATAATAAAAAATATGCCCCATTAAGCTCATAGGGGAAAGTAAGAATAAAATGATGATAAGAGGTTGTTTACTAAGCAAAATACTTACAATATCCATACCTCATGATCTAAAAGTTGAGTTATTTACTAATCAACAAGAGGGATGGGAAAGATATTTAATAGGTTTTGGAGTGCTACAATCGCATTTTGCTATAGTTCATGGGTGTTCATCTTTAGCATTTAGCAGTTATAAGACAAATTATAAAAGCAAACATAATTTTATATGATATGATTGTTGAAGATGAATGGGATCGCTAGAATTTTAATTTTCAAGTTTTGAATTATGAAGTGGGAAACGATAATGAACTGACACCTCATATTTCTCATAGTTATGTTGTGGAATATGCAACATAATTTGAAATAATATTTGGCTACGTAATAGGAGAAAACACTCTCTTCAATTTCAAACTTTGAATTGTTATTATTACTATGATTTATATTATAATAAGATAATAGTTTTGCATTTTAACATAAGAAACATATTTTAGTTTTATTACTTGTATTTTTATTAATCATCACTAAATTAATCATTATCATCATATATAAATAAACTACTATGATTAATTTATAACATAATTTTAATTTACTTTCCTACTTGATTAATTTTAAAATAAGCATAATATAAAAGTAATGTTTGAAAATAATAATATAGGATCCACAAAATCTTAAAAAAATTATTAAGAAACTTTGTTAAAGAATAACATGAAGATTTATTGTTCGTGTACTTTGCTTAGTGAATAAACATATTTAAAAAATAATGCTTGTAATGGATTTGCTATTCCTAAGAAATGAAATAGAATTATAGTATGATTCTCATTTGGTAAGTTTTTGTTTAAATAATCTAGAAAAATCTATACCAACATTGAATTACTATCATAAATTTGGATAATGAATATTTATATAATGTTTTTTATAATATGGATTCTTATGGAATTACTTTTATAGTGCACTAAACATTATAATTATAATAGATAAAAAAATAATAATAATAAGAATAAGAGTGCCAGTACTTTAGATTGTTGGCATTTAGTGTCTAAACTTTTAATTTTTAGTAATTTAGTGCTTAATTTTTAATTTTAGTATCTCAATTAACGAAAAAGTTAACAATGTTACATTTTTTTTTTAGCATTTTAGTGTCTATACTTTAGTTTTAATTGCATTTTGGTGTCTATACTTTAATTTTGATACTTTGGTGGCCATTCACATATTTATTTATTATAAATAATAATTTACTTTTATTAAATGATAATTATTTTAAAATTTAAAGAAAATTACATATTAATTCATTGAAAATTAATTTTAGATTTTCAATCGGTATTTTAAAAAAAATTATAAATGATAAGTTTGATCTTGAATAATTTTTCACATGTAATTTCCTATTCCTATAAAATCTTATACCACTAGAAAACTTTAACATGAATTTTATATAAAAATAAGATATTACTATGTGTTTCAAGATTAGAGTAGGAAAATTTTGAAAAAAGATTATAATTTGTAAATCAAGTGTCATTTGACTTATAATATGAATTTCCAATTTTTTTAATAAATATACCTTTATATATTATAACATTTTTTAAAATTTTCTTTTGTGTGTCCCCAAAAAAACCTTCATAAGATTTTTGGAAAAATCATCCCTTAATCCAAGCACATAAGCAAGTAAAATAAATCTTTCAATCCCAAGATGATTGGATTCTCTTTTTCCAACTTAACTCTTCAGGTGTCTATGATAACCATCTTGGGGTAAGATGACTCTTGTTCACACCAATCTTGGGAGCTTTTTATGGAGTTACCTACAAAACAATCTGTTGAGGGGTGAGCATATGCATGGCTCAATGAGATCGGAGTGCAATATTCACATTACTATCTCAAGCACAAGCAAGTTATCAACTATATGCTATACATGAAGACTCATATGCAATGCAACATCGCACATGACCTTTTGGTAACCAATGCGTAAAGTTTAGGGTTTACTCCTTCTTGACCTAAGTTTTGAGGAATGCTTAGTTACATTAGCATCCAGCCATCCAAACTTAAATTCACTTATCGCAAAGTCCCAATATACTTAAAAGCTTACTTGGGTCGGTGTTTCTTAAAGTTTACGATTAGACCTGAAACGATGGTTCGACATGGCTTAGTAGTCCATGACTTCCCTTGGTCATTTAGTTCATCTTACGAAACTAGAACTTAAACTTAACTTAGCTTAATTTTCCACATGAAGGACGTAAGGTACTCAATCCGGAGGCAACTTAAATGAAGAAGATATATCCATAACTTAAATTTCCTATCATTTCATTGTCGGATGATGACGATAATTAGCATGCATACCTTGTTTTAATTATAGTCCAATAGTTGCTAATAGATTAAGGATAACCAAACGAATATAATTATAGCAGTCCATGCAAGACATAGGAATACACATTCTAACATTGGAACATAATTTCATAGATAAGAAATTTCAAGATGTCAAACAATCACAAATATTTATCATAATCTTACATTCTTAACATGATCACAAATATTGACATTATCGCCAATAAACCATCATGCTGTATATATAATAAACCATCAATAACATTTTAAGTTTGATATACATATATATATATATATTAAATGGGCATTTATTTACTTACACGCTGCATAAATTTCTTGTATGAAACTCTTAAACATAATAAATATAACTTTGTCATGAAGAATATTATTAGAATTATCTAATATAGCTTACTTTCATGGGCCCATAGTTTTACTTCTAAGTCGTGAAGGTCTGGCATGTTGAGAGTGAATTGGGGATTAATTTTATTATCTAGCGTAATGTAAAAAGAGTGTTTAGAAAGTAAAAGCAATTAAATTTAATATAATTTGATAAAGCGTGGATAATGGAATTATGTGCCTAGAGTTGGACCAACTAGATTATTTGCTATTATGGTCTAGGAGTTGTAGTAATTTCACATAAAATTTACTCCTTTATCCATTTAGAATTTTTCAAAACTTAGAACATAAAAGTAAAAGAGTTATTTCTAAGCTTTCCTTGACATCTTGAATCACTTCATCGGAGTCTAGATGAGAGAGATATAACATGAATACGAAACTACATCAGGCTGTTAAGTGTGTAGGTCGAGGGTATCACCTAACAGGTTCAATTTTGTGCCAACTTGTGATTATTTTTGTGCCAGCTCATCGATAATCATCTCCAACCTTCGATCTTCTAAATTTTACATCATATATCATCATTATGTCATTTATATATGTATTTCTTATCCCATACATCATACAAAGCATCACATATGATATTAAACATGTACCATTACTCAAAATATCATTGTAACACACCAATCAAGCAATTACAAGTAGTAAATCATAGAATTTCCCACTCACTATGACCTCCATTTTGACTTAGTTGAAGTGACATTTTACCTAAAAAGTCAAATTTTTCGCCTATACACATAAGAAAACATTCCTCTAAGTTTAAGGATTGTATCTCCATAAGTACAAACTAAGTTTTACATAAAATTCTTAAGAATGGATCAAATCAATATAATTGTTAATAACTTAACATTTAGAATTTGCCAAGAACTAAATACTAACGAAACTATTTCAACTTTACTCTCGTTTTGAAGAGCACTAAGTTAGGATTGCAATGTAGCTTACTAATCTATAAACAAAGATCAAAGAGTTATGAATTCTAGAAGTTCATGATTTTTTTTTTTTAAAAAAGCTTTTTGTAGAAGTTTAACGAAAGAAGGAGAGAAAGATAAGGAAGAAAAGGAAAGGGAAAAGACAAGGAGCTAGTGCAAAACCGAAGAATATTTATATATGTACGAGGCAGTTAGCAAAACATATTAGATAAATTTCTAATACAGGTCTGATTTATACATGATGCACTATCCTCTTACAATTAAGTATTCCATGACGTTTGGAGGCAAAAACCTTACATGCCTACTAATTTTGATGCCTTGATTACAACTGTATACTTAGAATTTTCTATTGATGTTCCTAAAATTTTGATTTTGTTATATGCTAAGGTTTAATGTGAATTTTAGGTTTTAGGCCCTAGAATTAAGGTTTATGGGTTTTATTATTAGGGTTTTGGGTATTTCAAGGTTTGATTATCATTTGAGTTACTGATCAACTGTTAAATCCTATATTTCAGATAAGGTGAAATCACGGGGTGTCGCAATATTATTCAACAAGTTTAGAAATTTGTATTCTAAGGGAAATAACACCTAGTTTACAAATACTAACTATTTTCAAATTTAACTTCATGTATGTTATATTATAACACAATAAAATTTTTTCTAATAAGGAACTTGTCAAATTTAGCATCTTAACTTTATATGAAGTGAGAGCTTCCAGTCAATCATCTAACGGTTAGAATAAGTACAGTAATTAGAATATTAATTACTTTAGTAATTCGATCACGGTTTGCTATGGTATGTGCCGTTGGATGATGACGAGATCGATCTCGTCAAAATTAATAACAGAACGATCGAATTTCCTAAAGTTCAAATGGGTACCTAAATTTAGAGTAGTCAATTTAATACCCAATTAAAATTTTCATGACTATTTTTATTACCTCACTATAGTAGAAAACATACAGCCAATCCGTATTAAATGGTGTTAGACATATTAGTAAAAATTCAATGATGTGTTTCCTATCTAGATCAACGAATATAGCAAATGATGTATAATCACAAAAATAAAAATAAAAAGATTGAGCATTAAATTGACAATTTGAAAATTCAAATATTGAATTAAATTTTTATATAAAGTTTAAGAATTAAATTTAACATTTTCCATTTCAAATAAAATTGACGTTAAGAGTTTTTTAGTAATAAAAGATTTTATCAAATTGAACATTAAATGTGGAGAATTATTTATGATCAAATTTATCGTATATAAATAATTTTTTTATTTATAAAATAATATATCAATTAAAAATCTAAAATTAATTTTTAATGAATTAATACATAACTTTCTTTTAAATTTTGTAATAATATATCACTTAAGAAAAGTAAAATATTAATTTTTGATAAATCAATCAGTGAATAGACATTAAAGTGCATCAAAATTATGGTATAGATAAAATGCAAAAGAATTATAAAATCATTAACTTTTCTATTAACGAAGACAATAAATTAAAAATGTAAGCACTAAATTACTAAAATTGAAAGTTCAGACATTAAATTGTCAAAAATCAAGAGTACATGAACTTTTGATGACTTTATCCTGACTATCATAGAAATACGAGATAAAGGACCAGGAGTATTTGTACTTTTCATTTTTGGCAAATTAGTGTCTCAAGTTTCAATTTTAGTGACTTAGTGCTAGTTCTTTTTTAGTTTGAATTAGTGTATCTATTAATAGAAAAGTCAATGATCATTATATTTTTTGCATTTTAGTATCTATACTTTAACTTTAATTGTATTCAAGTGTCTATAATTTAATTTTGATGCATTATAGTGTCTATTTACTAATTAATTCATTAAAAATGAATATTTTATTTTTCTTAATTGACATGTTATCTTAAAATTTAAATGAAAGTTATATATTAATTCATTAAGAATTAACTATAGATGATTAATCGATATTATCTTAGAAAGAAAAAGAAAATTATTTATATATAATAATTTCTATCATGAATAAATTTTTGCATATGATCTTCGATTTTGATAAAATCTTCTATTGCTAGGAAGCTCTTAACATCAATTTTATTTGAAAATATAATCTTACTATGTCTATGTGTTCCAAAGGTGCACAGACTAAGTAAAATTTAAAAATGGTTATAATTTGTGAATTAAGTGTCTTTTACCTTATTAGATAAATTTATAAACTTGTTCAATATAGTTGGGTCTTTAGGCGGTGTTACCAGCAAGGGTTTACCATCTTGGTTGATTTTTTGTTTTTAAGTTAAATGAAACTGTGATGGATGAGTGACTATTTCTATTGTATCTGTCCGGTCAATTTATCGACCATTCTTCCCTCTTTTTTTTTTTTTTTTTTTTTTTGCTTTTAAGTTAGTTAGGATACTACCCTCAATCCTTATGTAAATATGTCAATTACTGATTTCACTTTTTTGCCTTAGCTCATTGTGGCTTTCTTTGTTTTGTTGTGATAGTGATACTCTTCTTGTTATTTAACTACTGACTCCACCTTGACATGGTGCGTGTGACAATTCCATTTTTATGGGAACTCATGCACACCATTTTAGTGAGATTCATGCCACATATTTAGGATTGCATCAATGCTTAGAGTGTAAGGCCTACAAAGATAAAAACTCAATCAATGGCATACTGGACATGAGCTAGTAAACTAAATAGGAACAAGTGGTTGAGTGCAACATTACCCTTCTCCTGAGAGGTGGGTTAGTATTTATAGGCCCGGCTGTTGTGAACGCATGGATTAGTGGGCGAGTGGGCAGTTGATAGTAGTAGTATAGAAAATAGGGCAAATCCATTACTTCATTACTTGGAGGCCTAGTTCAATCGAGCCATATGTGTCAAGCGATGAGCAGGGTATAAATAACCAAGTGAATGTCAAGTTGGTAGTCTAATGGTAGGCTCGTGTGTAGTGGTGTCTATCGATAGGTGATGTAACTAATTGTAATCATAAATTAACCCTATTCTTACTTTATGATTAATCTTCTAAGCAAGTATATCTGTCAAGATATATTACAGATTAAAGTGTGGGGTTTTTTTACCAAGATCTACAACTAATAGTAATTACCTTAGTTTTACTATTTAGCTAATCTAATTCGAATGACATTGATAATTTTAATTTCTAATGACTACCTAAATTAATCTATCAACTTGAGTGTAAACGCTTTTCAAATGAATATTAAATCACAATATTACCCCTAGTCTTGATTCACACTAACCCTATTTTCATTCTTTAAGTAATATTCATTTGATGATGCATTTATGTTCTTGAACTATAGTAATCCTTAATTTAATCAACAACTCTTTCAATATTTTTTATTTTTAATCCTACATGAATTAATGTAAATGTCTTTCATCATAAAAAACATACAAGATTGCATTAAAGATCATAATTCCTTAACAAGATTTAATCTTTTGTAGAAAGTACATGTTTTTCCATATCGAGAATTATACACAAACTTCATTATTTATGTAGATCTATCTTATCAAGTGATCTTTTAATCTATTTAACAAGAATCAGGCATTGAAATTAATACTAATCATATATTAAAATAAACAATAATTAACACACACATGAATAGATTCAAGAATGCATAAACTTCCATTAAATAAAAAATCAATCCATTACATTAGGGCTAAGGTGAAATAGCTATGAATTTCTTAATTTATATACTAATGTGTTATTGAAATGAGATATATATATATATGTATGTATATGTGTGATTGGATAATATAATTAGTATATGTGTTAAATATGTGTTATTTTGTATGTGGGTAGTATAATGAAATTAATATTATGGTATTATATGTATAAATGTGTATATAGTGTAATGAATAAGTGTGTCTTTTGCAAATTAATATGTATGTGTTATGTTTAGAATTTAATAAATTTACTAGTGAATTGTTTAAGAATAATGATAGAATTTTTACAAAATTTAAGTCTACTTTTTAAGCTTAAATCAAACTCAAATGCATTTGAAATTAAACCAAATTAACTTTAGGTCAAATATACCCCTAAAGTCAAACTTTGGATTAGTATTGACTTCATTTTGGATAAAATTTAAACCCTTTTGGCAGCCCTAATCCTCCCATACGAATTTTTCTTTTCTTTTCTTTCTTCCTTTCCATCTCAAAATCCTAAACCCTAAGCCAAAATCAATTACAAGCTTTTGGATTCAAACAACACTCCAAGTCAAGACTTAATCATGTAAGTTAAATGCAAGCTTAATCTTTTTATTTTATGTTCTATCTTGTACTTGTTTGCAAAGCTTAGATAAAAATGAAGTTTATGTACTAATTGGTGTTAGATTGATTTTGTGCATTGATGGTAGTTTGAATAGGATTACATGGCTAGAGGAGTTGTAGTGTATATCTTATATGAATGTTGACATGTGAGGATAAGTGTATTGGGAAGATTAAAGGATTGAGTAGTTAAAGTGTGGATTTGAAGTGTGATTGGTGTTTTGATGATAAGAAGTAGAATTTATGTTGTTAGGATAGTGTTTAAAACATATAAATAAAACAGAGCAAACCAAAAACATTTTCGTATAGACTTAAATTTTAACGTACGCCGGCATCTGGCACTTCAACGTCGCCGGCGTAGAGGCGGTGTTGGAAGTGAACAGAATCAATTCTCTTAAAGTCGCTTAAACACTGCCGGCTTTCACTGGAAAAATCTGCCAGTGTTTATCTTTTAAACAGTACGCCGGTTATTAGGGTTCCAACGCCGCCGGCTTAGGGGCAGTGTGGAATGAGAACAGAATCATAATTTTTAACGCCAGGCTTAAAGCCACCGGCATAGGATCCAAGGCTGCTAGCGTACATGGATACGCTGCCGGTGTTGGGGGTATTCACGGGCGTGGACCAACCCCGTGTATCTCTCGAAAATTTTTGAAAATTTGGAGTTGCATTCTACACCGACTCAAAGCCGTCGGCTTAGAATGAAGGCTGCCGGCGTATCCTTGAACGCTGTTAGTGTCGGTAATGTTGAACTTTAGTGTGTTGAGCACTGGTTCAAAGCCGCCGGCTTTGAAGGCTGGCGTATCCCCTGTACTTTTCATTTTTAAAAACTTTATTCAAAATTTTCCAAAGTTTGGTATATGATCAATTAAATATTTGTTAAGTGTTCTATGATATAATAGGATGTTAAAATGCTTTATTATGACTTTGCATTAATTTATTTGAATTTTCTTTGATTAATTATATTTTCAACTAATGAATTAGTGCTTAAACTAAGTGTGGAACTTAAAATTTTTTTTTAAATAGTGATGGATCCTCGCTCAGCCAACCCCATTAGTTCCTGAGCTATCTCAAGTACGCAGTAACTTACTTGTTTCTTTGCTAGGGTAGGCATCACAACCAAATTACTTTAAATTAAGAAAATCTTAATAATTGATGAGTGTTGATTTTCCTTTGTTTGCTGTTGAATCTAGTTCGGGGAGTGGCACCCTGCTCAGATTGGGGGCAGAGTACTTTCACGTTAATGGATAGAATTATTTAGTAGGTATGAGTATCCGAGCTACTCATACCAACCTCCTGAGCATCGTGATGCGTTACTAAGGATCCCCTAGTATTACGGGCTACGCCGGAAGGTGGGGCTGCCTAGTCTGTATGAACAGTAGGGACCACTTAGGGAGGCGGACGTAATACTAGATCCCTGTTGTCCGGAGTTTGAATACTCCCATGTTGTTTTACTAACTAAAGATTTAACAATAAACAATTGATTGTTGCATAATACATTTAGTCTGAGAATATGTGACACACTTTGTATTTGTATTCGCTACTTGTGTACTAGTCCTTTGGCTTATATTTTATCCATTTCAGGTAATGACTCCGATGAGTTCTATGCGAGTATGTGGTCGGAATCGACTTTGAAGATTTTCTTGATGGTTTGGAGGATTAGAGTTAACCATGGACTCTGAAATGACCTAGATTTCAATTTTATTCAAATTCCATGTGTTTGAGTATTTATTTTAAAATGTTGAATTGAATGAGCATGGTTATGTTGTTAGTAGTTTAAGATATATGATTATGCATATGTATATGTTGACATTAATATTTTGTTATATATGTATTAATGTGTGTGTAGTAAAATTATTAATGTTGTCTTTTATACATTAAAAAGGTTAAGTTAAGATAGATTTATAAATCAACTTTTCTATTTTGTTAAAGGTTAATTGATAGAGTTTCTTGTAATTAAGGTAGCATTTATGCCCAAATATAAGCTAAATGAAGTTCAAATTCATGCCAAATGCAACCTAAGTTAAAGTATGCATTAAGGGGTAAATTTAGAATATGTTTTATGCATAATTAAGCTTGTTTGAGCTTCCTTTTTTCAGCCCTAATATTTTATACGAATTTTTGCTTCTTCTTACTTTCCTTTCTTCTTCTTCTTCTTTCAATTCCATTCCAAGCTCAAGACAAGGTCTATATCAAGTTTTAAGAATCAAAGTTTTCTCAAGACAAGGTATATATATATATATATACTTGAATTAATTTAGTTAAGGTTGTTGTGTTGTTTTATTTTCCTTTCTTGAAGTAGTTATATGGATTATTGGATGAATTGAGTTTAAGATGATCTAAATGGTTGTGCATGTTTGGGATGAGCTTGTGAGTGTGTGAGGTTGTGTATATATGGTTGAGGTAATATGAAGTGTTGGGAAGTTGTTAAGAGGATTTGTGTAGGAGAATTTAGAATTGATGGAAGTAGGTTTATGAAGTGTTTAATGATGTTGAATTCATGCTTTGAATTGCTACAATTGAGTAGTATAGATATGAGTGAGTATATGATGTTGGAAATGTAGTGGAGGAAGGATTAAAGTGTATTAAGATATAATTTTGCAAAGTTGAAAAACAGGGGATTTGAGTTTCTCACGTTTAACCTTGTTTTTAAAACGTACGCCAACATCTGGGGATTCTACGCCGCCGGCGCAGAGGCGGTGTAGAAAGCCCACAGAATCGATTTTCCTAACGCCGTTTGCTACGCCGCCGGCTTTTATGTTAAGGATTTGCCAGCGTTTGTTCTTCAGAACGTACGTCGGCAATTTGAGTTTCTACGCCGCCGGCGTAGAGGCGGTATTGATAGTCCACAGAACCAAATTTCTTAAAGCCGACTGAATGCCGCCGGCTTTCGCTAAGAAAGTAATCCGGCGTTCTTTCTTCCATATTGTACGCTGGCTTCTAGGAATCAACGCCGCCGGCGTAGGATACAAAGGCTGACGGTATACCCTTGAACGCTGCCAGCGTTGGCAGTGTACATTTTCAGAACATTGAACACCGGCTCAACGCCACCGGCGTTGAGTACCGGCGTATCCCTTGTGCTTTTGAATTTTAAGAGCTTTTTCTAAAAGTTTCCAAAGTTTGTTATTTGAGCAATTGAATATCTATTAAGCATTTTGGGATATAATAGGACGTTTAAATGCTTATTCGTGACTTTGTAGTTAATGAATCAGATGTCTTTGATTAATTGTGATCTATAGGTATAATATGTGTATACTTGTGATAATGAGATCTATAATTGTTGATTTATTAATTATTGTGGTATTTCTATTACAGTTAAGGATTCTTCGGTTAGTTCTTCACCGAGAGATCCTAGTATTATACTAACGAGTTCAGGTACGCAATAACTTGTTTGATGTTTACTAGGACCAGACATTTCTAATTTGACCTAAATTGATTCGGCTTACGAATTGAATGAATTGGATGTCTATTACGCTGTTTAATTTGGTCCGAGGAGCAGCAAACCTGTCATGATGCAATGACATGTTAGCTAGGCGCTTAACTAAGTCATGATACAATGACTTTACCATGATGCAATGGTACGCTATGATGCAATAGCGATTCTTTTGGTTAAGTGGGTAGCCGATAGGGGGGAATTGTATCTGTGTCACGTTTGCTTAAACTTAGGGGGAAATACCATGATTTAGTTCAAGGTTTATGGGAACTTGTGAACTAGGCTCATGTTATGGACTGAGTTTAAGTAGAGTCGGGCAACGGCTTTTAAACCCTAAATGAAGCTATTATCTTCATGAAGTAGATATAGGAGATATAAGTATCCGGACTGCTTATATCAACCCCCTGAGCCGCTGCTGTTACTCAGGATCCCTGGATTCCCGAAGTATGACCGGGGTTTGAATACCTCTTGTTGATTTATGAAAGAAAATGTAATAAAGATAACCACTTGATCTATGATGCATTACATCGAATTGATGATATGTGTTGCATCGGTTATTGTGTACTGGGCCTCTGGCTCACTTTTGCTGCTTTGCAGGTATTGGAGACGAGTATTACGATAACTTGGGCTATGGGTCCGATTTCGAAAGATTTCTGGACGAGTGGGATGAATAGGATCCAATTACCCGGGACTTTTAGAAGACTTTTTGCTAAGGACAAGCTATGTATAGAAGGCTTGTTAGTTAAGCCAATTTCTTTTTGTAATGACCTTAAGATCCTTTAGGATTCTCATGTTTTGAGAAAACATGTAATTTTTTGTAGTGTCATGTATTGACACAAAGCAATGTTTATATGATGTAAATATATGTATAGATTGCTTTTGTTAGCAATCTTGTTTTGTGCAAAAGCTCTTTACAAAGTTTAGTGTTTTTGATCGAACAATTTTCATAAACTGTTAGTTTTAGGACAACCTTACATATAATGTGAAAACGTTATATGTGGTTGGGGATTCGGTACTCTAAGTCTCAGGATTTAGAGGACGGGTCTTTACAGACTCAATGGAACCCTATGATTGTAATAGACTAGATGTGATTTCTTTTGTTGGTAATGTAACTAAAGTTTCAATTTGGGTTGTGTTTTGAAGATTTTGTTAAGGCTGATAAGAAGCTTTTGGGTGTAATATATATATATATATATATGTACTTAGCTATGTAGGAATTAAGTTGTTTCCTTTGCCAAATATGTAGTAATGAAGTAGTGTAATTTTGTTTAAGGTTTAGAAAAATTATGATTTCTATTATATTATCTATATGGAATTAGATAAACAATTTCTCAAACAATTCATTCAGACAACCTTATATATAATCTTATAGGTTATATGTGGTTAGGGAACTGTTATCACCTATTTCAAATATAGGGGTGACAGCGGGTCCTTACATAAGGTTTCTCAAGACCTAAGGTATAACACACTAGTTTTCCACAGATAGAGAAATACAAGCACATGATCTAGAAAAATAGGAATGAATCATGATAAAAACCCCTTTTTAATCTTTTGTCTAGTGATCTTGGATGAGCTCTTACGTTTCTCCACTCTAAAGTCATTATTTTTCTCTCTAAAAGTCAAAGGAATGAGAAAAAGGTCCGTCAAACTGATTTAAGGTGGCTATTTATAGGTAAGTTTAAAAACAACCTTACTTGACCATCCTACACGGCCTGTGTTTAAGCCTATGTAGGATTAAAAAGTGAAGATTCACATAAATTTGACTTTGCACAGCCTTAATCAAAGCTTATATAGGGTGCCCATGTAGAATTTCATCAACCTTCTAACCATTTTTCCCATCCTGTAGAAGATTTCGACACAACTTATGTAGCTTCTTTGTATACACTTTAAATGCATTCTGGTAAAAAATTAAGTTCTATACCAGTATTCTACACACTCATGTATATTGTAAATCTTCAACTTGCATAATTCTTCATCAAAACCTCCTTTAGTTCATCCAAAGTCTTCATTAAGCTCATCTTCTTCTCTTATTCCTGAAATCAACATTTTAATCCAATAAGTATCCTTTTCGTTAATAAGTCACTTTAAATCCATGTAATATAACATTAAATCAATACATATAATAAGAGTCTTTTGACATTTATTGATAAGGTTTAAGCCTAGCAAAATAGTCTAGCCCAAATATGTGTTGGGCTCAGGTTAAGCGGCCCAAGTTTCGAAATAGGTTGTCAATAGTTGCACATCCACTCCCTACCTGTTGTTCTGGGAGCAAAGGGAACAAGCTAGGTGGAAGTGGGGGTGTGCAAAAAAACTGATGAAACTGAGAAACAAAACCGAAACCGTAAAATCAATCCAAAAAATATAGTTAACTAGTCCATTAGTTTCGGTTTAGGATTACGATTTTTATTTTTTTCGGTTTTTGGTTTCGGTTTCGGTTTGTAACCATAAAAAATCGATGGTTAACGGTTAACCGTTTTAGTATTTATAAATATTATATATATAATTTACATATACAAATAATTATTTATATATATATATACATATGATTTTCATATACATATAATTTACCTATGTTAATATTCCTTGAATTTCGATTAAAATACTATTGTCTTATGATTGATGGAGTTAATATGGTAATTGATTTAGTTTGATTTTATTGATAATGATACATTCAAAGGTTCATTTTTCTCCTTTTCCTTAATTTTATTTTCTTTTTTTTTTTTAGCTCTAGTAATATATATAATAATTTAAAGAAAAACTTTATGATAAAGGCTTAAAAAAAAGGTTTTTTGAAATTATCAATTTGATTTGTTGAAGCCATTACGTTAAATGGTTAAAAATCGAAAACTGAATAAATTAACCGAATAAAACGGTTAACCGTTTATAATGGACCGGTTAAAGATCGGGATATTTAAAATCCAATAATTACGGTTAGGTTCAAAAAATAGGACCACGGACCGGTTAATCGGTCCATAAACACTCCTAGGTGGAAGGGCCTATTGAGTCAAGTTTAAGTCCAAGTCAACGGAGTAGCCAAGCTATAGGGCACTTATTTGTTTGTATGATGATTATGAGCATCATAAATTGTTAATAATTTGTTCTAGGATGTCGTTTCATGTTTTGCTCAAAGGAAAGTGGCTCTTTGTATTATGGCGGGAATCCTTTTGTGAAGGCAGGCATCACAAGGTTAGGATGTGATGGTCATTGCATTCATACTTTGTTAAATAATGTCATCTCACACCAACAAATCTTGACCATTGATTTTTGATGGATCGTGTATCCAATGATTGGGGATTTGCGACTGTTCCCTTTTTTCATTATTGCCTCCTTTTTTCATGGGCTTCCTTGGGGTCTATAAATATCCCTTCGACATTATTATGTCATTTCTTTCTTGTGTTCTCTTCTCGTGTTTTCTTGTGATAAGAACTTTCTCATATTTTTACTCATTGTTCTCAAATGCTTATTATTCTTTTCAAGTTTTAATCATCACTCTACTATAACCAGTAAGAGTTAAGGTTCTGTATGCATCATGAATGACTTTGCTTGCAATAGTAACACAAGGAGGATATCTCTTCTTCTAACAACGATGAATTAACCCGTGTTGCCCAAGACATGGTAGAGTGTAAGGCCCAAGAGCATGGCCTCACTGTTAGTAACTATTTGACTTCTCTCCATGATAGTGGTCACCTTTTCTCCATCGTTGATTCTTTACCCAAAGATCTTTATCTAGTGGTAGGCGTAGAGAAAGGCAATCCTAAAGATGGTTTCGATTCTCCATTTGATTTGTATCTTTCCAAAAGGCTAAACAATTTCCTAAGCGAGATTAACAAAGATGATCTCCATGAAATACCAAAGAATTCTTTACGAAGGTTTCGAATGATTACTCCATTATTGAGCCTAGTCTAAATAATCGGACCATCTTGGTTTATGGTGATAGGTTTTGTGTTTATGTCAAGTGCATGGATTTTAGTTTGCATTTTCGTCTATCCAGTTCTCAAGAGGAGGTACTTACTTATTTCAATTAGAGATTGCTCGATTGATGCCGAACTCCTAAAGGTTATCGATTGCTTTCGAAGCTTTGTGCGTCAGTTTGTGCTAAACACCTTCCCCTTAGCTACTCCAATATTTCTTTACTATTGAATGTCCTAATGATGAGTGAGTGTAGTTGCAACAGAGAAAGTAATTATTGCTCTTTATTAGGTTAGAGTCCAATGTTAAAAACTAGAACGGTAAGTTCATTATTATGGGGTTAGAGGATGCCCCTTTCATAACTCAGTGGGTGAGATTACCACCTGCGTGAGTTCATCCGTCCTTACAGGTGAATGATCGTGAAACTATAGAGGAGTTGAAGGCATTTATAAGATGGCATTGCTTAGTTAGGGCCAATTTTCTTAATGCTAAGGTCATGTTATTTTACTTAAAGTATGGGTCATACTTCATACCCTGGGCCTTCTTTAGGGAAAGAGAGATAGGCACATGAGGTATGGCTCAGGTGATGTTGTTCTAGGCATTTGGAGTTATAAGTGTGTTATGGGGGTTCCCACCTAGGATGTACAACATCATAGGTTTGTCTATCATCTTTTATTTCCAAAGGAGTTATTGAATATTTTTATTATTTTTGCTTGAAGTTCTAGCAAAGGAGGACCTTTAGATGTCAGTCAGCTCTTTAGCCTGATACTGGCTAAAGCTAAGGCATGCAAGAAGGCTCCACCAACTTTTACAGGTGAGAAATAAGAGGCATGGGTCGGGCATATCACCCTAGAGGGATCATTTGCTTGAAAGGGGAAGGTCCTTAAGGGTATCTTTGGTAATAATGCCAACGTAAAGAAGGCGAGTGTTGATCTAGTTGGTTTGGGCTAAGTTTAAGATTTTGCTAAAAGGCCTTACCATGAAAAGAGTGCTATTTTTGTTGTTCCCCTAACAAATAATAGGTCCCCTTCGGTTGTTTGGGATAATCATATATGTGTTGATGTACCAATTGAAATGCTCGATCACTAGGGGTCTGGTCGTCAATTTGATGATCTTGTGGAGGTTAACCCGAGAGACTACCATGAGGAGTATGTGCCTATGCTAGTGGTGTTTGGTGGGACATTTAGATAAGTGGCTACTCTTCCCTCGATTCCCAAATCACAAAGACCTGTTAAGCGAGTGGGGTTACCATGCGATAGCAGGCATTTGTTTTGTCGTAGTGTGTCGAGCAAAAGCAATGATTGGCTAGGTTACCTTACTTGATGTAACTATCTAACTGTTTACTCAGCTGTTACTTATGCTGCCTCTTTTAATAAATGTTTTCCTTGCAAAGGATTTTTTATTCTCTATAAATTAAGTTTTGATGATAACAAAACGATTAAAGAAATCTAATTAATTTATTAAGTATGCAGGAGATTATCTTAAGTTCTTAAAATTAAGTAATAACAGTTTTATTCATGGATTGATGTAAGATTTGGAGATCCAAAGAAGATAATCCAGAAATTATTACATAGGATCATATTAGTAAAAACTAAAGCAAAAGCTATAGACAGAAGGTAATATAGAAGGTCATATTAGTGAAAGTTATAGACATAAGGTAACCTAGAAGATATTACAGAAGGTCATATTAGTGAAAATCAAGAACAGAAGTTTTCGAATGGTATACAAAATTAAATCCAAAAGATATTCCAGAAGGTATATATCAAAAAGATAAAAAAAAATGTAAGTTTTAAGAATTATCCAGAGGATTTTCCAAAGGCTTATGCAGAAGGTCGTATGCAATTTTTGACAGCAAACTTATTTCGCACAAATTTACTGTTTATAGGTTCAATCTTGATCTAATTCATTCCAGAACAGTTCAAATAAGTATATTGAAGGCCTAGCTCTGAAGAAATGAGTTTATTTGGGTAGTATACTCATATGTTCCACTTAAGTTAGTTAATATTCAAGGGAATTTTAAGTTTTGTTTAAGTTTCTCTTTCATATCTTCAGTTAAGCTTCATGAGGAAATTCAAGTTTTGTTTAAATAAGTTTTACACGAGTTTTATCTTGAAGATAAGCTAATCATCATAATCTACAACGACCCATAAGGAATTAAGTCTATCTCTTATCTATTTTTACATGATGTTATCTTTTTCAAAAGGGATAA
Source organism: Combretum micranthum (assembly GCA_024138025.1). Taxonomy (NCBI): domain Eukaryota; kingdom Viridiplantae; phylum Streptophyta; class Magnoliopsida; order Myrtales; family Combretaceae; genus Combretum; species Combretum micranthum. The sequence goes on from JAMXBD010003318.1 coordinate 81,507, forward strand.
ACATTACCTACATTAAAGGATAAAGTAGATTCGGTCGATCAAAGTTCGGATTTCAAGCTTCAAGATAATGAAAATATTGTCATGATATCATAAAGCTATTCGTATCTTCTCTGACCATTAAGCAACAACCTTATCAAAACAATAACAACATCAACGACAGATCAGTTACATATATCACGAATTTTAATAAGATAAACAAAGGATAATTTATGAATATAAATACCAAGTCTTTCAAGACAAACTAAAGGAGATAAACATCAAGTAACAACTTGCAATGTTCAACTTAAATTCAAATACGAATTCAAATTTAAAGATAAAGATCAATGATTACATCCGAGATTTTAGAGGAATAACCGGCAATGGATGATTTTAACGTTGAAGATAGGATATTCTTAGAAATTCTTGATATATCAACGAGATAAGGAACACAAGATTTTACCCGAGATTTTTAGAGAGCTTATTCTCATCTTTCGAATTCTTTTAACGTTAAAGACCAAGATATACAAAAAGAAATTCCTTAATAACTCTATGAGACAGGGGGGAAAAAAAAACTCCTGCTGAAACAAAAAAAGAACACATTATCCTAAGAAAAAGAACCGCTGCATCCTTTTAAATTTTCCAACCTGATTTGTGCACATTTATTACTTTGTTGCAATTCTTTCTTTTGATCTTTTCTTGGTGCAATAGAAGGAATGTGTTGTTACCTTTTAAGTTGTTTTAGTTTACAAGTTTAGTCTCTGTAGTATTGGTTGTTAGCTTAAGGAAAGTTGTGAGAAACGAGCAGAGAGAATTATATTATCTTATAAATTGAATTCATTAAATATAGTGGAACAAACCCGTGAGGATTACGGGGTCTCCGACTCAGAGCTAGAATAGTGTGGACGCACAAGGCGGAACCACTATATATCGCTGTCTGATTCTCTTTCCCTAATCCTTTTAATTTCCTACAATTTAGTTTATATATCTTGTTCTAATTACTTAACTTGTTCTCACAAATTTTACCCAAAGGAGATTTCAATTATAAAAAGCTTAAAAGTTTAAATTTTTGATAATAATCAATTCAACCCCCTTTCTTGATTATTAAAGTAGGACCAGTAGGATTGCAGAGAACGTTGCTAAAGTTATCCTTTGTGGGAGAAGTTTGCGATAAAAGAACAATCGTTTGAGGTCCAAGCTATCTAATCATGATAAGCATGTTAGAGAGGCAGGTTTTATTCCTACCATAAATTGGTTTTACATTAATGCTAGCGAGGGTTATTATACATTGTACTTTAGGCTAAGGCTGACTATCAAATTCTTGAACGGTTGTTTCAGATGAAGGAGAGGAAGGCTAACTAGTATAAGGGGTAGAAGTTATCAACTAAAAGGATGGTAGGAGAGTCATCATCACAGCTTTGAGAGTGTGAAGTGTCTACTCAATCAAAGCTTTGTTGATTCGGTAATGATAAGCATGAACTCCAAAGGGACAATCAAGAGCTTCGTGTTGAAGTCAATCGATTGAAGCGACTCTTGAAAGATAGCCGTAAGGACTTAGTTGACTCTAAGGACCACCATTATCTTCATGAGGAGGAGTCGTTATTGCAAACATATGAATTTCAGTCTCAAGAAGAGTGGGCAAGATTAGATTTTCAAAAGTATCATGATGATTTGGAGAGAGGAAAGAAAGAGGTAGATGACCTACCTAATTGCGTGAGAGCTTTTAAGGAGAAAGTCGCTACGCTTAAGGTAAGGATGGAAGGTATCTCCCTCTAGGAATACTTTAGCACTTTCGATTGGGTAGAGGAAAAGCTAGAGATTATGCAGTATGATCGGTAAGGTCATCCAGTACATTCATGGCCACTGTTCTTGTAGTATAGTTCTTTAGGATAACTTCCGCACCTATCTCGATAAGGAAAGGAAAATTGAAGCAGAGGAGGGTAAGGAGCAAGATGAGGATAATTGTGTGGTTGTTGGAGACTAGAATGACTGTCTCACCTTGGTCGGACTTCCTCCTGATATAGTGCTTGGTACAACTCAGCATTCTTGTCAGCAGTATAGTTCTTTGGGATAACTTCCACACCTACCTCCATGAGGAAGGGCAAAATGAAGTAGAGGAGCGTGTGGAATTAGATGAGGATGATTGTATGGTTGTTAAAGGCAGGAATGATTGTCTCAACAATTCTCTAATCATCCAACTCGGTCAGACTTCCTCCTAATTTGGTGCTTGGTGCAGCTTGACATTCTTGCCATTGTGCTTCTTTGATACGATAAATAAGTCGGCTCATTACCAATCATAAATGAAACATTTACATCCAAAGTGATTTATGTGACCTGAACTTTCAACATCATGTGTTTCAATCGGTTGATGGTGGAAGTTTAGATAGGTAACATCAATCAAAAGGAGCTTTTAGATCAATAACACCAATTGAGAGGAGTGCAGCTGGATCGATAAGTATTTGGTCAGAATGCCATTCAAAACTATCTTGCCTGATAAGCCAATCAAAATTACTCTACTTCATTGTTTTATGAATGAATGCTTATTTACTATTTTCATGCTTGGTTTTTAATCTTTTTGTCCTACTTCCCACATGAGGTCTTGTGGCCCTTCCAATCAGGCATCTTTACGCAGACTTTGGTGTTTTCAAGATTAGAGCGCTTGTTGTGAGTGGCTTTATCGGTGGGTCCTCGAAGTTTACGGGACTTAGATTGTAATGACGCAAGCATTAATTATAAGCAACTTACTCGATAGGTCCCTAGAGTTTTGATATGATTATTAAGATGCGAACACTGAGCGTAAGCAACTTGGCCAATTGGTCTATAGAGTTTTAGTCCATTTAGTCGGATGCCCCTTGTGGGACTTAGGATTGTTAGAACACAAGCGCTAATTGTAAGCAACTTGGTTGATTGGTCCCTAGAGTTATGATATGCTTGGGCAGATGCCCTCACATGAGACTTGGACAAGTTTAAGATGTGAGTATTAATCAACAGCAACTTGGTTGGCAAGTATTCAGAGTTTTGATCCATTCAGTTGGACTCCCTTACATGGGACTTAGACATGTTTAGGACACAGCGCTGGCCGTAAGTGGCTCGATTAGCGGGTCCACAAAGTTTTTGTCCATTCAATCAGACGCTCTCACATAGGACTTAGACATGTTTAAGATGCGAGAATTAATCATGTGCAGCTCAATTAGGAGGTCCCCAAAGTTTCAGTCTGTTTAGTCAAATGCTCTCACATGGAACTTGGACATGTTTAGGATGTGATTGTTGATCTTAAGTGGCTCAGTCAGCGAGTCCCCAGAGTTTTGGTTTGTTTAGTTGGATGCTCACACATGGGACTTAGACATATTTAAGACATGAGTGCTGATCGTGAGCAGTTCAGTCATTGGGTCCTCAGAGTTTTTGTTTGTTTAGTCGGAGGCCCCCCACATAGGACTTAAGATATTTCGGTTAAAGAATAAAGCGAGATGAAATTGTCTTATAGAAAAATAAAATTAAAATTTTGGAATTGAAAAAGGGATTTAAACAAAGTATATTCCTTAAGCTGTTTACATTCCAGGTTCTAGGGATCGGCTGCCTGTTAAGCCGTTCCAGGCAGTAAGTGTCATAACTGATGTTCTTTGTGACTCGGAAGTTTCTCTTAGCCTTCTTTAGCCTTAATGTCATCTATCTTGCGGCATATTAGGTTACCTATGTTGAATTCTTTATGTTTAACTTTTTTACTGTAATATCGCATGCCCTTAAGTCACTATGCCATAGGCCTCTATTCAGCCTTGTCTTGGAGTTCCTCTATGGCATTGAGGTTAGTCCATAATCTGACCTCATTGACTGTTGGTTGGAACTTTTGAGTTCTCATGGTTAGGAGTTCCAGTTTAATGGGATAGACGGTCCATGCCAAATGCTATCTTATAAAGAGTTCTTTAATGGACATTTTGTGTGTGGTTCTGTACCCCTATAGTAGATTGGACAATCATTTTACCCATTCTACATTATCCTAATCGACCATCTTTCTGAAACTTTCGGTAATGGTGCAGTTAACTACTCCAACCTTCCCATTGGTTTAGGAATCAGAGATAGAAGTGCACCGTATTTTGATATGGTGGTATTGATAGAAAATTCTCTAAATCAATCATTGTCCAACTGAGTGCCAAATTGGCTTAGGATGTAGTTGGTTATTGCTGTGTGTTTACTGATAGTATCAAATTCTAAAATTTTATAAACCCCATGAAATATACAATTTGATATAGGTAAGGGTACCTATTCAATGTAACATAGATTTTAAGGTATCATCCTCAAGGATTTTGAAAACAAGTACTAGTATTACTAGTTCTCTACTATTTAGCTTAAGTTTTGAAGTGAAATCTATAATTAAACTACTAAACAAAAGATAAAGAAGGCCTTAAGATCAACTAAGTATGCTTTCAAAGATGAATTCAATCATAAGACATACTTTCCACCTTGATCCACCTTAAACCTTAAAATTATTATGATAATAGATTGATTAATGAGTCATTCATGCGTTGCACTATAAGATCTAAACAATTAAATAATTACTCTCTTAAGTTAATCAATCCCTACATGAGCAAGTAGAGACCTCTTCCTCACTAACATCACATGAGATTGCATGAAAGCACATGATTCTATAACAAGAATTGAATTCTTATAGCAGAAAATCGCAATTCTCTTGTCTTTAGGTGAAATAAGCAATTTTGTCTATTCATGAAGATCAATCTAATTGAATGAAATCTCTTTGAATCCAATAAGAATCAAGCATGCAATTAATTTTGCGCAGAAATTAATCATAAGACAATGAAAGTACATGAATAGATACAATAGTATGAACATTCATTAATCAAAAATCGATTCAATTCACATGGCTAGGGTTTCACAAGATGAAGAGTATAATAATCTACTTCTCCATAGAATTGCAATAAGAACAATAGATCTAGAGGAAATGGATAGAATCACGATAGAAAGAATAACCTAATTAATGTCTTGAGATCTTTAATTGATGCTCCGACAAGTTCTTTGTTTTTTCCTTCATAGTTTCTTTCCTAGGGATTAGAAAAATGATAAAAAAAATTTCTAAAGAAAGAAAATAGACTGCTATTTATAGATTTCGGATAAACCCAAGTCAGCATGGGCCTCAACATAGCAAGGATCGGGGTAGGGTTGAAAACTAAATCCTCAAAAATCACTTCTAATGCATTCTGACTTCATCCCTGGCAATGTTAAAGGGGGGGTTGAAAACTTTTTCACCTATGGTGCTTCTGACCTCTCCCCCGGCATTCAGCATGGCCATGCTAAAGGTAAGGATGTAAGAAGAAACTTTGTTCCTTTTGCAAAATTAATCCAAACTTGATTAATTTGCCTTTATTTCTCTTGGATCACCATAAAATTTTCCAAATGAGCTCTTAAAACCCTAAAATGAATTCTTTTACAAAATAAGTATCATTTTCTCCGACAAATCACAAAATAACATAACAAATATGTCTAAATAAGCACAAAGATTAAGGGTCTCATGCCACTTACCAATTACAATGACCTCCATAGATCTTTCCATGATATTTGGGACCGTTTGCACATTTGCCCATTTATTGAAGTAGTCGACTGCTATGATGATAAATCTTTTCCAACTGGAAGTTCTGCGGAAAGGTCTGAGTATGTCATTCCCCTCTAGGTGAACAACCATGGGTTGGTCAGTGTCCAAAGGTAATTGCTTGGTACATGAGTTAATGGGGCGTGTTTCTAGCATTAGATGCATTTCTTTGCTAGTCCAACTACATCTTGCTTTATAGTTAGCTAGTAGTAGCCAAGGTAAAGAGCTTTTACATATAGCATTTGGTCGCCTACATGATTGTTGCATTTTCCGAAGTGTAATTCTTCTAGGGTAGGGATGGTTGATCGGAGGCATCAGAAAAGAGTCAGGTTGTGGCCCCTTTTATACATGATGCCATTTACAAGTGTAAAGTTGGCTGCTTGATACCTGAGCTTTTTGGCCACTCTTCTATTTGTCGGAAGGGTGCCATTTTGTAGATACCCCTTTTATGGGATTCATGTAGCATGGTTGTGCAGGACCTTCTTCAATCTCAAGAATCTCCTGATGTTGTTTGTTGATGGTGCATTAGGGGAGATACTCTACAAATGTTCCTTCCTCCCTCAACTTGGGGTTTAGGAAACTTACCGTAATGAAACTAGAGATTCTGTCGGCTTCTATGTTTGATGCCCTAAGGATTTTGTGAATGACCCAATTAGAGAAATTCATAACTTCTGACTAAATGACCTCTAGGTATTTCAACATATCGGTTTCGTACTGCCTCTTAACTTATTGAATGATAAGTTAGGAGTTAAAGAAATTATCAGACTGTCAACCCCGACTTCAGTTGCTAGTTTTAGTCTACTATGAATGTTTCGTATGCTACTTCGTTTTTAACTTTAAAGTTAAACTTTAAAGAAAAGCATATCTTAACATTGTATGGTCCTTAGAGGATCAATCTTGCTTCACAACCTTCTTAATTTGAGGAGCCATCTACATGAAGGGTCCATTCTGGTTTTCCCTCCCCAAACATTTTGTTTAGGGGTCTTGTTTATTCTACAATAAAATTGGTTAACACATGGTCTTTAATGGCTTCTAAGGCCCTAAATTGCACCCCGTACACATTGAGTTCTAATGCGTATTTCATCATCCTATTTAAAGTGTCAGGCTTATGGAGAATGGCATGAAAGTGGCTGGTTGTTTAGGACTGTGACTTGATGAGCTTTGAAGTACAGCCTGAGCCTTCTAGTTGAAATGACCACAATTAATACGAATTTTTTTATCTTAAAGTATCTTTCCTCTAGCCTTTGGAGTACGTGGCTAATATCTTGTAGATCGATTTATGTTCCTAACCTATTGTTTGGACCAAGACATGGGAGATGACTTTGTTGCTCCTAGCCAAATATAGGTATAATTCTTCTCCCAAAATAGGTTTGGCTAGGGCAGGTAGTCCTACAAACACTTCTTTACACTCTTTAGTCCATTTGAAGTTTATTGGGTTCTTAAGGATCCTTAATTACTCAGTACATCAATCAGTGCTTCGGTATATGAACCAGCTTAAGGTCTTATTTTGCTGGTAAGTCTTTTAACATCTTTGACCAACTTAGGTGGGGTCATATCTAGTACAACTTTAATTTTCTCAAGGTTCACCTTGATTCCACACTACATAACCATGTACCTTAAGAATTTTCTAAACAATGCCCTAAAGTCGCACTTGTGAAGATTCAAATTTATCCAATATTGCCTCAATCGATTGAAAGTTTTTTGTAGGTTCAGGAAATGGTCTCCAAGGTTTAAAACTTTTGTAATCATATTGTCTATGTAGACTTCCATGTTTCAACTAACCTGTTGTTTAAAGACTGTGGTGACTAGTCTTTAGTAGGTAGCCCCAACGTTGTTTAGGCCGAACGACATCACCTTGTAACAATATGTGCTAAAGTCTATGGTGAATGATGTATGCACTTGGTCTTTCGGTTCCATCACTATTTAGTTGTAGCCGGAAAGGCATCTATGAAGCTTAAGGAGGCGTGCCAGGCGTGGAGTCAACTACTTGGTCTATCCTCGAGAGAGGAAAGTAGTCCTTCGGGCATGCCTTGTTAAGGTAGGTATGATCGACATACATACTCCATTTTCCATTGGCCTTTTTCACCATTACCACATTGACAAGCCATGTAGGGCATTTTCCTTCTCTAACAAAGCCTACTTTGAGCAATTTCTAGACTTTTTCTTCTATGGCAGCTTGTTAAGTACCTGTGAAGTGACATCATTTTTGTTGTACTAGATTTACCTTGAATCAATGTTAATCTGTGGGTAATGACCTTTGGATTGATCCCTGACATATCAACGGGTGTTGACATGAAGATGTCACTATTGAGCTAGAAGAAATGAATTAATGCATCTTTGAATTTTCACGGAAGAGTGGAGCTGATTTAGTGGTCAAGGTGGGATCTCCTCTGTTAGCTTGGACAACTCTCCCTGCTTTTCATCTTAGATGGCTTTCTTTTGGGTCATTCAATCAGGGAATGAGTCTATCCGGCATACCCTACCACTTACCAAGGCTGAACATATAACTTGCGAGACAAACCTTGGTTTCCTCTGCATACATTGACTTCGGCGGAGTAGGGAACTTTACCTTAAAGTGGGTTAGAGAAGGGACCATGTAGAAGAGAAAAAAGGAGGGTCGGTTGAGTATCATGTTGTAAGGCAACCAACAATCCACTACTAAGAACTTTATCTCATTTTGGGCCTTATGCTTATCATCTCCTAATCTCATTGGTAGGGTAATGATCCATCAACCTTGACCGAATGGTTTTTTAATACTTGAATCTGAAGATCTCATATTTGTATGATTTCGATTTCTTATGGATATTATCATCACGGAGCCTATTGAAGGCATGGGCGAAGGTGATGTTTGCGTTACTCCCAATGTCGTCGACTAGAACTTTCACTATGTGGAAACCCACTATTCATGCCTTAACAACAAAAGCATCTTGATGTGGTATATTCACATCATCCAGGTCAGCATCAATAAAATCAAGGATCATATCGAGCTTTTCTCTTTTCACGAGGAGGATTACCTCCTTTCCATTATCATTTCTAGAATACTAAAAGAGAACAGTGGGGTGTGGTCCTCTAACGATGGTATTCACTACTCCTCATGTAGCATCATCGAACCATGGTTTGATTGGTTGTTGGAATATTACAAATGATTGGACCTCCCTTGTTGGTTTGATGTTTACATGGCATTGTTTGGGTTGGCCATGTGCCGTAAGAGTCCTTTCTTCGAGGCTTCTTAGAGGGCAGCCTTCTATTGAAAGTAATCATTAGTGTTGTGCCTTACATCTTGGTGGTAGTCACAATACTTACTAGTGTCCTTTCTATTTGGATTGTTGCACATTTTGGATGGCTGGGGTAAGATACCTGAGTTTTTTATTTCCAGGAAGATGTCTTCTTAAGAATTGTTGAGAGGGAGGAAGCTGGAGTTGGTGAACCTCTATCTCCTTTGGGGCTTTCTTCCTTAAGGCGTCGGTCCATCCTTTTATCTAAGGTGAGGGCTAATGTAGTCCTTTACCGATCCTTTGGCTTTTTAGTCTTGGAAGTGTTACTTTTAGGATTTATCCATCTCGTTTCAGGCTACTATGAAGTCTACCATCTAATGTATTTGTTAGCCCACCCTTGAAATTCCTCTAGGATCTTTGGCTTATGTTTAGTAAGGGAATATAAGAGACTTTTGTTCTTTCGAACCCCATGGATTACCATCTAAATAGAGAGGTTAAGATTGAGACCATCCACTTTAGTGACAGCTTGGTTGAAATGAGTGATGTAATCCTTCAGGGATTCATCCTTTCTCTAATTCAACAAAAAATAAAAAGTGATTGCGTGTCTTTTTTCAAAGGCCTGTTGACTATAAAATGCGTCTTGAATGCTACTGCCAGATCCTCAAATGATGTGACCGAGTTGTTTGCTAGTTGGTAGAACCAACTGCTGGCAATCTTCTTAGTGCTCCTAAGAACACTTTGCAAAAAATGGTATCATTGAAGCCAAAGATCATCATTTGATCTTTGTATCTTCTGAGATGTTCTTTTGGGTCGATTGTTCCATCATATAGTTTAAAGGTTAGTAACTTTATGTCCTGAGGCCAAGGCTCTTCTATGATTGATTGTGCTAAGGGACTTTTTATTGACATTCGAGTCATCTTCGACATCAGTATGCTCTTCTTGCTTTCCTTGATTTTCGACATCCTCTTGATTTCTTTCTCTACTTCTTTTGGAGTCATATCCTCGAATCATTTCCCTTGACACATGGGGAGATCCATAGGTGAGGGATGCCTAGCCTAGGTCTTCAATACTACTTGAGTAATAGATTAGTGGGCGAGTGGGTGATTGATAGCGGTAGTGGACGACGTGGGCAGACCCATTAATCCACTATTTAAATGCCTAATTCGACCAAGCCACATGTGATGAGTGGTGAGTAGAGTATAAAGGACTGAGTGAATGTCGGGTTGGTAATCTAAAGGCAGGCTTATGCATAGTGGTGTCTATCAGTAAGGCTCGTGCTTGGTAGAGTTGTCCAGCTTGAATATGCATTGGGCTTGGCTTAGGTGGTCCAAGTTCCAAAATAAGCTATCAATAGGTGTTTTTTCTTTATTAGATGAATTTATAAACTTGTTAAATAATACATCTCTATATATTATAACATTATTTATATATATTATTTTGTAGAGTCTACAAAAAACCATTGTAAAAGTATTAAAGAATTCTTCTCTCGATGCGAACACATGAGTCAATCAATATAAATCTCTCGATTACAAGATCAATGGAAGATTTCTTTAATAATATCATAGGGGTTTTTATGGAAACAAAAAAAAATCAAAAGAAATATCATAATATAAAGAGGTATATTATTGGACAAGTTGATAAATTTATCAAATAAGGCAAAAGACACTTGATTTATAAATTATAACCATTTTAAAAATTTTTCATAGTCTGTGTAACTTTAGAACACGTAGTACGGCCATATTTTCAAATAAAATTGATGTTAAGAGCTTCTATTGATATCAGATTTTATAAAAATTGAAGATCGTATGCCCTTTTCAGTACCCAATTAACACCATTGATGACATTATCCTACGATAGGTGCACTCTATGACATGTGTCAATTACTTAAAAAAAAAAAATTGTCCCTTTATCTCTTCTCCTTGCCTTCTTTCTCTCATTTCTCTCTTATGCCTCTACTCTCTCTCTTCTAAAGCTAATCGAGTACCCATCTCCAACACCACTGTCATCTACACACACCCTTCTTTTAAATCTCTTCTTCTCCAACATCCACAAGTGAAATCCCCTTTTTTACCCTTATCTTTGTCTTCTTCCTCGCCCTCATTGCCATAGAATTATTATCTCTACTTGAATAATTCTATGCCGTCTTTTAGTCATTAGGGAACATAACCTAGCTGATGATGGCTTAGTCATTCATGGGTTACCATGTTTTGGCCAATTTCTTTTATTATTAAATAATGGTCATTAAAATTAATTGATTAACAATTACTACAGATTGACTGACTTTCTTTCACTTGATTAGGCATTTATCATAATATAAGTTGTAAATGAGTCAAGGCGAGCCAAGCTTGTAAAGGCTCGGACTCTACTCGTTTAAAATTTAGCTAGCTCGAGTTCAAGCTGAGCTTTTTATCAAGCCTAAGATTAAGACTCGAGCTTGACTTATTTAGTTAAACCAGCCTATGCTTAAGCTTAAGCTCAGCTCATTTATGAAATGAACTCGAGCCGAGCCGAGCCGAGCCGAGCTAAGCCGAGCTTTTTATCGAGTCTGAAATTTAAGTTCGAGCTCAACTCATTTAGATAGCTCGTTTTCATTTTTAAACCTAAAATATAATTTATAAGTATTGTTATGATATATATAATTATTAAATAGAAATTAGTTTTATTATTTTTATTATGTAGTTATAAATGATGTATCATGCATAAAAAATTCATAAATCTGTTAATGAGCTTATTAATGAGCCTGTTACCGAGCCCACTCGCAAGCCTGTTCACGAGCCTAAATGAGCTTGTTTATGAACTAGCTCGCAACCCAAAATCAAAGCTCGAGTTTGGCTCTTTTAGATAAACGAGCTTTACTTTGGGTTTGAGTTCAGCTCGTTTATTAATCGAGCTCAAGCTGAGTCGAGTATGAAGTAAGCTGAGCTCAAGTAGCTTGTGAATAGCTCGGCTCATTTGTAGCCCTAATCATAATCGATGCTGGATTAGTAATGGGTCATCGTATATAAATTCTTCCTTATCAAGCAATTATATATATAATTAATAAAAAATTTGGTTGTCTTTTTGGAATTATATACGATTGGGAGTTTACTTATCTGGTAGAAATTAGAGTTGAAGGAACATAAACATGGTAAAAATATAACTATCCTTCTAATGAATCAATTTACAATGTTCGGACTTCATTTTAAATATTTTAATGAAATTTCTAGATTCTTATTAGTGTTGTACATCCATTGGTTTTTCATGGCAAAATGTGTTGTATGACAGTGGAAATGGAAGGAGACCAAAGGCAGTAAGAAGAAGAAGATGATGATGATGAGACAGAGAGAGAGAGAGATAAGGTGTAGAGATGGTGGTAGCATTGGAGTTGGGTTTGTGGCTAGTTTTGGAAGTGATAGAGAGAGAGTAAAGTGAGAAAAAAGAAATGAGAGAGAGAAGGCAATAAGAAGAGACAGAGGGAGTTATTTTTTTTTTTTAAATAATTGATACGCGTTATATAGCAATTGGTACTTTTCTACGTAGGATAATGTCATTAATGGTGTTAATAAGAGTAGTGAAAATAGGCAAAGAAAGTTTACTTAAGTATGAATTGGATTTTTAATATGTTAATGTACCTAATTGTTCATTTTATCAAAGTTCAAGTATCAAAAAAGTTTTTTCCTTAAATAATTTTCTTTTTATTTCTAAAACAATATCAGTTTATCATATATAATTAATTCTCAATGAATTAATATATAACTTTCATTTAAATTTTAAGATAATATATCAATTAAAAATATAAAAATATTAATTTTTAATAAATTAAGTAATGATAGACACTCAAATGAATTATAATTAAAGAATAGACACTTGAATATAATTAAAGTATTAGTAGAAGCACTTAAATGCAAAATATATATAAATATAATCATCGTAAACATTTTTGTTGATGAATACATTAAATTAAAACTAAATTAAAATAAACCAATACTAAATTGCTAAAATTAAAATTTTAGAGACTAATTTGCCAAAAATAAAAAATTGTTGTGTCTATCCTATACTATTCGTCTGATATGACATGACCTAAACTATATGTGCCTTGTGACTTGAATCGCCAGGTTCGGGCGCTCAAATAAAGGACCCAGAACCACACTGCTACTATAGTGAGGCAGGTAAGATTTTGGGACCCGCTAGGTCACGAGGCAAGTCATCTTGTGTTAAGCCCCTCTCCTAAAAAAATTAAAAAAAAAAAAAACACATTCCTCACACATTACATTAATTGTAATACTTATTTTTGAGAAAAAAAATAGTTCAACATTTAAGATATGAAATGAAAAAAAAAAAAACTTCTAAAAAATCTAGTACACTTTTCATATTACACAGTAATACGGTTGGCACCTTGTAGGTATGAGGGGGACATTATAACTCACATCACATACATACATGTAACTAGAGGGAAAAAAACAATATTGCAAAATACAATTCATTTGACATTTTTTTGATGTCTCGAAAGTGCCTATGTATTCGAATTTTGAAATCAGACTTTCGTAGTTCATGTATTTTTTTTAAATTTTTTATAAAATATTTAGTATGTTTGTTAATTTTAATTGTCAAAATGAGATGTTGACTTTAAGTGATTAATCCTTTCGTAGCAATTTTAGAAAAAAATTTTCGGTCCACATAATTTTGAAAAATTCTATATTTACATATGTATTTCGAAAACACCCTTTTCAATTTTCTAATTTTGAAAATAGTTTGTTATGGTATGCATACTATATTTGCATTCGAACAAAATTATAAGAAATACTCACCTTAAGTTATGTCTCAAAGGGTTACTGTGGTGCTTCCTTCCGATGAGTTATAGTCGTTAAAGTACTCATATTCCTCACTGGTCACCATGGCGATTTCCTGCAGTCGTCTTTCTACCTTATTCTAGTTGTCAACGCAAGTTACTGCCTTAACCATTACTAGAGTCATATGTGCTTTATGGTCGTCCAATATACTACCTACACAACTAAATACCTACTCTACCGCAACCGTGGAGGTTAGAGCCGCGGCACTTGTCTTGCCATGTGGGATAGAATTGGGAAATTGTTTTGTGATGTTTATATTATTCCAAAATGTCAAAGTCCCTCACTCTGATGTTATCACCAAACTCAAATTCTATGCTAAGGTGTCTGTCAATTGCAGTACATTTTATACTGCTACTTCCACCTTTATACCTTTTCCATGCATGTGACTATATGAATACAAACAAATCTCTTAGTACAACGTCATCTGTAATCGGCAGTTCGAATGAAGGTGTTTTTTCAGTAACTAATTTCTATCATCCATATGTATTATTGAACTATTTGTATAATTTAATTAAAACAGATTTTGTCTCACATAAAACATATGTATAATTAATAATGTACATATCCTCATCACGTAACAGGGTATCAATATACTTGTAATACTTCTTAAGGAGTCCACCAAGCCCTTCGAATTTGCGACGTGGGTATAATACCCATGTAATATTATATATTATTGGGATGTGATGATAGTACAAAAGCCACTTGAGTGTTATATCCTGCACACTCAACTACAACAATCCACCATATTAAAACTTGGCTAAAGTGCCTGTAATATTAAGTGCTTTTAGGAAAAAACATGTAAATCGTCAGGGAACACACCCGAAAAAATGTCTTTGTACAATCATAAAAAACTTTCAATACAGAAAGCAAATTAGAACATGTAACCTAATTGTGAGGATCCAAGGGCATCTTTGGCATATGTGCAAGAGCAAATTGGCATAACAATTCTTTATAGTTGATTATACTCATAAGAAGTTGGTAAGTTAAGTTCCATCTGTGCATTACATCTTTTTAAAATTTCCTAGGCCTTACTTCTTGTTGGAGACAAAATTTTCTCCATGTTTTATTTAGTGATGGATGATCAATTATGTAATTAACGCTAAATTTAATAGGTGAATATCTTAATTTTAGTGAGTTCATTCCACTTTTTACACACAAGTTTAGAATGTGACATGCACACCTAATATGAAAAAAAGTACTATCCAATGTGGGCTGGCGAAGGTTTTGAAGTTCACACACACACACACTTGCAATATTTGCAGATGCGTTATTAAAGCCGATTGAAAATATTTTCTTCGTTAAGAAATAGTCTAAAGGAACCTAACTTATTATAGAATATATGTTTTATGCAGTGTGTGTACCATCCATTTTTCTTACTGCAATGAGATGTTTATTAAGTATCCAGTTATCATCTATATAGTGACTGGTGATACCCATGTATGAATTTTTGCTCCACCTATCAGTCAAAATGTCCAAACAAATGGAAACACATATATCAAGGTTGCTAAAAATACCTTTCATTTCCATCTTACCGTCCCTTTAAAGCTGTATTGTGTATCAATGCATCGTTGTTCGACCATACGAGCGTACTTGTGGATTAAGTATGTTTACCACTAAATGTCTCAAGTCTGAATGTTCACCGAACCCCATATTGAGGCGCATGCCTCCGATCATTTTCGCAAGAGCATTCTTATACTTTTCGATACTAAATCAAAATATCCTTCCATCCTTTTTAGAGCCATTTGCTACTTATCAACAATTGTTGCTAGCTCGATTCAATGTCGAACTCATTATGATGTTTGTTTCATAGGTGTTTGGTGAAGCTGCCATATCCCTCACTAGTCTTTCATGCATAACTTGCCATACAGTAGTTGCAGTAGCCTTGGATTTTATCATCGGGACCTTTGACTTTCCTAAAATGAACAGTAAAGATGGATGATTTAAGTGGACGTGATGACTTACTTGAATTTGGTCGAGGGATTGGTTCATTTGGCTCCTTGTTGTTGACCTCTGGGTCCTCTTCTACTGCCCCTTTGATTAAATTCTCCATATCATCGGATTCCTATGTCTCTTTATTAATGGGATGATCTATTGGAGTTCTTTGCTTAAAACCAGGTGGGACAGCAGGATGTCCCTCTTGTTGCACCTTATTTGTACTAGGATTATCAACGAAGTTGAAGAAGTGAAAATCTTCATCTATGACATGGTGTCACCATGTAGAATTCAATGTTGAGGGTGAGGCCTTGTCTTTGTCCTTACTTTTTCTTTAGAAGCTACATCGGAAGAATAATATCATATCATCCAACGGGAATAAAAAAAAAAAAAAACAAGTATGAAGTTGTAATAAAAAACATGAAATATAGACTATAATGAACTTTTCACAAATACTTGAAACAAATAACAGAAGAAATACAATAAGAAAAGACACCTAAAAATATTAAACACAGGATGCAATGAATTTAATGCTTGTTTTCAGAATATTAGTGTGAAAGTTTTTTTTTCACGTTTGCATATCTGCAAAAAATTTATGAGATTGCATTTGAATTTATATAAGCTTCTTGCATTCACCTTGTCTATGCATGAAAGAATAAATTTCAAATTTTGAAAATTTTGAGCATTCGTAAATCTTGCTGCATTGGTCTTGTCCATTTCGTATATTTTACACCTTAGTTTTCAAAATAAAGTCTGGTATTCATATATCAATGCAAACCAACATAAACTCTATATGATATAGCGTTGCAAGCTTGTAGATACGATAGCATTATTTTTTCTTTTACTATTTTTTATTTGTCTTTGACATTAGTGAAGTCTGCACCATTATTTGAAGCATTCATTATTCATTGTTGATTAAAGGTAAAACTCCTTCACAAAATTGAATAACTGTTGCAGATTCCCCTAAATAGGAAATTACGGGATTTATCGATTTTGGTAGATCCACGGTATCAACCTAGGTTAGACCTACTGACCTGACGGGTCCAAGACGCAATAGAGACCTTGAATCAGCGGGTCGGGCCCATGTCTAACCCAAACCTTGAAAAAATCATTGAAGGCCTTTCCACGACATCTCTCTCTCTCTCTCTCTCTACCCCCTCCTTCTTTCTTCCTCCACAAATCCCAACCTCCTAAGACAATGGAATCACTAGGGAGCTACATCTCATGCGATAAGCTAAACGGCGTCGCAAGTTGGGTAGGCACAAGCGTCGCAGCAGCTTTCTTCGCATCCCTCGAACGTTGTTCTTGCATCAATCTCTCCACAACCGAGGACGACGTCATGAACAACAGTATCAACGATCCCTCCGAATCCAACGATCGCCCTTTTATGCTCCATTCCGAATTCTCCAGTTCTAACCCCAACAACAACGATGATGGTGACACTAATACAAATGAAGAAACGAAATAGAAAAAAAAAAGAAACAAAAGTCAAAGTCAAAATCATTTATTTTTCCATCCCTCCCTTTTCTCTCTACTTCTAGGGTTTTTGAAGAGCTGGGTTTGTTAAAGATGGGAACTTTGTTAGGGGTTTGATCTAGGGTTTGTGTTTTGTTGTTAAAAGTTTTAAGGTTGATCGTGTTGTTGAAATCGTTTAAAGATTGGACCTTTTTTAGGGTTTGGTCTTTCGGGGTCATTGTGGATATATGCAATTAAGGTTGTACTTTTTTTTCCCTCTTTTGTTTTTCTATAATTGTTGTTATAGAATTTCGTGCATTGTATTGAACTTTGCAATATAGAATGTTGTATGTGTTTCAGTTCTTGCTCAATTTTTGTATGATCGCGTTTCGGTTATTCGTTTTTCGTAATTTTGTCATTCAATTCGTAAATTAAGTTTATTGGAAATGTAATTCAGGTGATTATGTTTCAATTACAGAAATTTTCATATGATTTTGATGACACTGGGACATTAACTGGGATCCATGTTAACTGGAAATTAGCACTGAAATCGCTCATCTTGACAACATCTGTTTTATAATTGAACTAAGGGGATGATATTCGCACACCCATTTGTGATAATTACACATATAAAATGAAGAACGAATAATGCACATAATGAAGGTATCACATCCTTTTAAATTAGCAAATTTACAATGAGTAGAAAGTTTCCCTTTTAGTGATGATGCCAATGTTTTGTTAGTATTGCGAGGTACTTCTTGGATGCCTGAGCATAATGAGTTTTATATTGCTGAATAGATTACCATGTAGTTCTTTCTTACTTGGATAGTCATGTTTCGAGTCGAATGTGAGTTTAGTTATTTTGTTTGTCGCCTTACACGACTAGAATGCTTTCTTGATTAACTAATGCTAGACCTAAAGGCATATGCAGACATTTGGAATATGCAATTTGGCTACTTTTTAAATGTAAATATGTCATTGCACAAGCAAGATGAGCAGTGAGAGCCAGATCTATCTATGTTTGCCTTAGATTTGAAGGATTGGAGGTGTAGAGTGAGAGTGGAAGCCTTTGAAACAGAATTATCTAGATTCTTTAGCTGCTGTTGTGGAAATATGTGAAAGAAGGAGAAGAAGGAAAGAAGAAGATCTTTTCAATGGCACGGTTTTGGCATAGTAAGTTGCTACTCTTGAAGAAGTACAAGAGGGAAATAAGAAGAACCAACTCCAGTTATCGTGGATGATACTCTATTAGCATGGCATATCAGTAAGCCTTTTACCCCATTTTTCTTAATAGATGCTTGTTGGGATTGGTCTCTCTTGATATTACTACATATTGGTCTGCTGCTGTTACTGTGAATTCATGTTTATTTGTTTTTTAATTCATTTGAGCATGCCTTATTCTCTGTTATTTGTTCCATTTTTGCTGGAAGTATGCATAGAAAGTCATCTAGCCAGACCAATATAATTGTGTTTTATTTTGTGTTATATGTTAATTTGGGTTGTGTTATCAGGTGCTATATGAGCACTTTTTACCAAAATCCTACAATAGGACCCATGGCACACATGTAAAGTGATATTTTCCTAATTTTGTACCTTATCCATGATAAATATTCTTATTTGTCGAACAAGCATCATTATTGTGTCTGTTGAAAAGATGAAAGTGTTGTTTTTTTCCACCCATTTAATGGTTTATAAAGCACTATCATTTTGTCTGCTAAATGCCTGAAGGAGTTTGAACTTGCACCTACTAGCTTTATGACATGCAAAATTGCATTTGCATCCTTGAACAAAATTTAGCTAACCTGTACTTGGAGATCCTTTTGATTACCCCCAAAAGAGAAAATATTTTGGCAGACCTCTACATTTATCATTTATAAAATAACTAGAATGCCCTTCAAAATCCATCGCCTTTTCTCTCTGACCATGATGAAATAACTTTTGAGAACCAAAAGTATGGGATAGGTAGCTAGACTTAAAATACCCTATCTTCTTCTGGAAGTCCACTGAGTACATGGATTGACGAATTTTCTACTGTCACTTAATACCAATGACTGATAGAATTGACAGAAACATCAATTTATTTTCTGTACCTCTTCTTTTCAACATCGACTGACAAATCTCGTTATGGTGCTTCAGCTCTATTAAATGGTTATTACAAGTACAACAGGTAAGCTCAGATGGATCTTTCTTTGGTCTACTCAAAATTAAATCCACTACAGGAAATGTCCATGCAGAGTTCAGTTATATTATTGGTATTGGTAGTTTATCCCATAATCCTAACTTATGAATTCCTCCCAACTGTAGAGATGTCATGAGTCCGAAGTCCTCAAAATATGTACATCAGAAAATCCATTAAAACCCCAACTACTTGAAACTCTCAGACAAAATATTCTTGATGCTAATTACCACAAATATTTATATGTGTGTGTGATATGGAAAAGAAAAATAATAAAACTCCTGATGCCAAAAACTGAAACCTGGTGATCCCCAGGAAAAATCACCTCAGCCTAGATCCTCAAATATCACCAAGATTTAATAATTATAACTTGAAGATGGTCACAAGGTGGGTGGAAGCGCATGTGATTATCTTTGTTGGGCTGATGAGTTACAGGGAGAAGACAAAGTCTTACTTAACCATTTCTTTAATGTACCAATTGGTGTAATAATGCTTCGTCTGATAGGACTTGAGATAGAATTGAGAATTCTTTTGTGAGGTTTAATGAGGAAAAGCTCCTAAAAAGCACACCCACTAACAGCCTCATGTAATGAGCAAGGATGTCTGAAAGTTGTTGTTGTTGTTGCTGTGTTTTTTTTTTTTTTTTTTCAAATTATTATTGAAAAGTTAGACCCATGAAAAGCTGGCAACAGAAGAAAAGTCTTACACAGGAAAATGCTGTGTGATTGAATTTTAGTTTCGAATGTCATCTAGCAGAAACATATGCTGCAACTGTATATAATTAAGGAGCAAAAAGTCATAGGCTTATCAAACACACATGCTTTTAAAAAAAGATTAAGATTTACTTTTTAGGTCAATAGCTTATTCTTGCTTGTTTTGCATTGCTAAGTGGTAGTTGGATGCTAGTTTCTGCTGCTTACTGATGTTGAAATGGGTGGTGAAGGTGGGTCCTGCTGTCTGCTACTTGTGGAAAGAGAAAATGCTAGAAGAGTAAATGAGAGGGGAAGCTTCAAGTGAAATTTATGGCAGTAAATTTTCAGCATTCAGCGTGTAATTGGTTAATTTTGTTTTATTTTCTACTTTGGATATTTATATTGACATTTATGGTGCTTAGATTATGTCATCTTTGATGGTGAAGGATTCAATCCAGAAATGTTTGGTTATGGCCAGTTTTCATTCATAATGCCTCTATCCTTTGGAACTTGTTATGCTTCAAATTTGACTTTTGGAAACTTCTGCTTGGATTTTCAGTGAGATTAGTTTGAGAAGCTAAGACAGCCACTAAGGTATGTTTAAGTGTGTATATATTTGGCATCACTCTGTTTTGAAGCTTATATGGACTGCTGATGAATGTTTTATGCCCCAGCTGTCCTTTTTTATTGCCCTGGACTTATAAGAGAGACCATAAAAGAAGGAGGAAGAAACAGCTATACTAAAAAGAGAACTATCTTCTTGGCTCTTGTGTATTCTGTATGATCCTAATATGCCACTCTTAAAGTAGCCTTATAACACTAAAAAGTGGTGGAGGATCATCACATATAGCCTTAATATTCTATCAGTCATTGTTTATCTATGAAAATTTGCTACAGTTTTATTGTTATTTGATTACAATGCTCATGGCATGTGAGATCCAATTAAGCATTTTTCTCTGATAAGGGAATACATGTAAGGACTAAGGAAACATGCATTTATGAGAAACAAGTGGATGCACTTGGCTTACAAGTGCAAGGGAGTTGATGCCTCCACTCAACATGGTCACACCTGGAGATGAACTTCAATTTACTCAGTGAAAAAAATGGAAGCTTTTAGGTGGATCTGTTGTGTACAGTGCGTGGCGACGCGTGTATATTTAAAAGTGGGTTTTAGATATAGAGTTTTGTTTTCTTATGAACTCGTATTGCTTCAACAGATGTGATGCTCTAGCTTGAAACCATGCAAGCTTCTGTGAAAAATGTTCCATCTGTGAGACTCTGATGTAAAAGAAAGATCTTTTGCTGCTGACAAGCTCATAAAGCCTCATGCGCAGCACCTTGTATGCATTAGTTTATGCCTATAAAACTTAGTAATAAGCTGGTTCCAGCATGTTTGTTATGGGAGTTGTTGTGGTTTTCTCTTTTCAAACGTTTACATGGCTTGTAATTTAGATTGTCCGGTTTTCATCTGTATTTGTATCTGATCTACATGTGTGTCTTATGTATATTTTATCTGTGTTTGGTCTATTTGATCTAATGAGTAAATATGTTTGTTTTTTATCTGTATATGTTTCTTAAGAAATAGTTTAATTTGAACATATATCAAACAAATGCTAAACTGATGAAAAACCAAACAACCAAATAGATCCTTACAGAAAGAACTGAGAGATATACAATTTGTAAATTTGTTTCTACCTTATAAGAGGACCATAGATATATTCAATTATTCTTTCCTATTTTCTTTTTCTTTTTTCCCCCTAGTCTGGAAGCGTTGTATGTGCACCTGACACTGACAAAGATGTTTATGTTCATATGCATGCATTTGGTCACCTTCAACATATTCTTCTTTTTCTTTGTCGGCTTCAAAACTAAAGAAGGCACAGATCCTTAATCAGTTCACCGACACATGGGAATACTTATTGCTGCTTGTTTTTTGTAAGCATGAAACGTGCACAATTAATAATACTCCATTGATTCATAGTCTGCTTCCATTGGCAGTGTTGTTGGGCCACTATGACTGGTTGGGTTTGTCGTATCTTTGTTTGCACATAGTATTTGACACGTTTGCTGACCATGGTTTGTGATGAAATAACAATATGGTTGTCTATTTTTGTGGGGATAATTCCTCCTTCCATCTTTTCCTACAAATCCAACGATTCAAAACACAAGAACATTGCTTGATTACCAATATGTTGAAATAAAATTATGTAAATATAAATTATATAAAAATAATTATCAAAATATCAACGTAAAATTGCATCTATAGATGTGATTTATATTTTCATATAAATCTCATGTTGTAAATGTGATTTTGCATTAGTAATTATATAGTTAAAATATATTATTTGTGTTTAGGTAATTTTCCTTTCATTTTCATTCCTATTTAAAACACCCTTGTGTGTGTGATGAATTAAAAACAGTTGGGTGGTTTTTTTTATATTTTCTTTGGGACACAGCAAAAGTAGATTCAAATTGGTTCTAATTTGTGTTATATTGAATCCTCGTTTCTATTATAAAAGCAGAATGAGTTGGTATATGAAAGTGATGTTGGATATCTATTGATTCGGCATACGATGACACAAGGATGGGAAAAAAGAGAACCCAGTTAAAATTTCTCGTTTGACATCTACATTTTGAGAATTTCTACGATCCAATTAATCATTTAATTATTAATAAATATATTAATTAATA
This sequence comes from Combretum micranthum, assembly GCA_024138025.1. Classification (NCBI taxonomy): domain Eukaryota; kingdom Viridiplantae; phylum Streptophyta; class Magnoliopsida; order Myrtales; family Combretaceae; genus Combretum; species Combretum micranthum. Next base: position 104,072 of record JAMXBD010003318.1, read on the forward strand.
TATTAAATATTTAAGTAGTGTAGTTAAATATGGATTTAAGTTGTTAAATAACTAATAAGATTAGTTCTGAGGTCATAGAAATTTTCATAAATTTTTTTCTTTTTTATAATTGATTTTCCCTTTTTTTTCTTCCATCTTTGGATAAACTATTTGAAGTTTGAAATTGTCAATTATTTATTGTCTATAAACTTTTTGAGATTATAGGATGTCTAAAACAAGCATTTAAAGGTAACAACAAGTAAATTTTAGGTAGTTCATTATAAAAATAGATAAAGTATGAATATCAAATTGCAAATATGAATAAAATTCAGGTATTAAATTGATACTTCTATAGATATTTAATTACAAAAATTAATAAAAGTTTAGGTATCAAATATGATATCAATAATAATAATAATAATATACATACATACATACATACATACGTACATACATACATACAAGGTTTTGTCATATTAGCACTTGGCATTCTATTTTTCAAATAGAATTTTAAGTAGATCATTACTCTTGAATTTTATCTATTAGTGATAACAATTTATTGAATACTAAAATAGTAAAACTTAAATAATTAATTGTAAAAATGAGTAAATAAGTGCCTAAACAATTATCTTTATTTCAAATTGGTATATAAAAAATAGATAAATATTGCATGTAAATGTCAACTTTACCCCTTTTTTAAAAACCACTTCAAACTTTTTTTCTTGACCATTAGAAGAGGGAAGAGGAGAATCGAACATGAGAGTTCTCATTTGAGAACCAAGGGAAATGCCGCGACCATTGGCAAGCCACTTCAAATTTAAAAATGCCAATCGATACCTTCTTTATTTTTGCAATTAATTAAATATGTATTTTGCCTCTTTTGCAATTAACTATCTAGTATAGATATTATAAATGAGTTAAAAATGTTGTAGCTAGGAAATTGATGATTTTAAATTTGAAGTACTCAATCGAAAAGATATGTAAAGTTTATTAAATGTGACATTTTTTCATAAGATAAATATTAGATGACACAAACCATATCCCAATCGTAAAAGTAAAAAAGTTAGCCGTGTTTGCCTATCCCTTTAGATTTAACTGTGTTTGTTTCATCTTTTTCTTAAATCTTGTATTTGCCAAGAATAAGATAATAAAAAGATGGAAGTATAACTAACACAAATGCTTTATAATAAAATTAAATATCTAATTAATTCCTTAAAGTTAGGCTTATCTATGTTTTACGTTATTCATTTTTAGGAAAATATCATTAAACGTTTCTTTTTTCAAGGCATGAAACATATTTTAAACACCTTTTTCCTTTAAAAAAGTGCGTGATTTTTTATTTTGTAATTCCCGCACCCAATCACTATCTTTATCGAAATCATGAAATGGAAACAGACAAAATAATTTTCGAAGTGTTAGATTCCACCACATACATATTATACACAAAAATAGACACATATGAGATATACCGATAAAATAGCTATCATAGAAGTAGAATTATTTGTAAATAGTAGAAAAAATAAAAAATGTTAAATACAATACTTAAACTTTGGTAAAATATGCAATTAGATATTTAAACTTTGAAATTGATCAATTTAATACTGAATTTTGAAATTGATCAATTTGATAGTTGGAAAACTTTAAAATTGATTAATTTAGTACTCGAAAGAACTTAATGGAGGTAGTGTTGACGTGCATGAAAAGTTTTTTTAGTTACTAAATCAATCAATTTCAATATTTAGGCATTAAATCGATCAATTTAAATTTTAAGTACCTAATTACATATATATTTTTTAAAATTTAGTATCATTCGCAATATTAACATATGGAAAAAAAAAAAAAAAAGTATAACGATAGCCGCCTTCACCAATTTTTTGCTATTTTTAATCCTTCACCTCTGAACTTTTCTTTTCACGCTTTTTTTTTTTCTTTTTTTTCCATCCGAAATCTTTTGTTTTACAAGTTTCAAATTTAAGTTCACTATATTTTCAAAACAACGACAAAGGATTGATTCATTATGTCGAATCGTTTTGAAATAGTTGAGGGAAGAGTATAAAATTAATAGAGTGGAGGACTTAAATCAATAAACAATAAAAGTGAACCGGTCCATAAAATAAATAAATAAATAAAGAAGAAAAAGGGAACAACATCATAAAATTTTTTCAAAACTGAAAGATCCAAAAAAAAAATTTAAAAGATAACTACTTTTTTCCCCTAAAAAAGGATTGATGATTCAAGTAAAAGGACAGTATGAAGTAGACATCGTCATGGTTTTGAAACCAAACCTAACCGGAACCAAAATTACCGGTTTTAATCTTAAAATTGAGGAATCGAAACCAGAATAGTCTCTTGGGTTCTGGTTCGGCTCCATGAAACCGTTGATTCTCGATTCGTTTTTGAACCACAAACCATCTTTTAAAAAAAATAAAAACAATAAAATAAATTTTAATTTTTAATAAAATAAACTTTTAAATCAAATAATTATTAGATCTAAAAGTATTAAATTATTTAATCAAAATTTTTAAAAATTTATTTAGAATGCATATTTATATGTATACAAACACATTCAATATCAATTAATGTTAGTATTATGATATTGTAAATATTCGAGAAGGTAAAAAGAAAATTACAATGCAAAAAAAGTCTTATATTATTAAGTAAATGAATTTTGCTTTTAGGAGAAGTTTATTTAGACTAATTATAATGATTTTAAGCTATATTTATTGTGTTGATAATAACATATTAAATATTATGAATAAGTAATAAATTTTTCTATTTACACGAAACAATTTAAATATTAACAATTTTATATTAATATTATTTTTATTTTTATTTTTTTTCAATTGAACCTGGTGGAACCATTGGTTTCATTAATTCTAGGCCAAAGAACCGTCTAAGAACAGTAAAACCGATGATTCAACCGCCGATGATGGTTCTGGTTTGGAACCGAACTATGCCTATGTCTAGTATGAAGATGTATAAAAATTTTACCATTTCATCATTTATTCAATAAGGTTGGTGATCATGCGAATTTATTCACTCTTAATATTTTTTTTATATTAATATTTTATAATAATTTAATAAAAAGTATGTATTATGGACTGTACAATCTCGTGAGCGACAACGAAAGTTCCAAAAGATTAAAGAGCATGTCTATACCTTTTTCTTTTCATATAAGACACATATGAGCAAACCGATGTTACAAAACTTTCTTATGTGGATTACCTGTAATTATGTAGGTAATGTAATGTCCCTTTGTGATGACTTCTATGTCGATACAAAGACAGGTCGTTGAGCTATTTCCTGTGTAATCTTTCAACGAGATTACCAATATGTGTATACTGCGCTACGTGAAGCTTATGGAGTTGAGGCCTTTTTTAACCTCTTATGCATAGTAGCAGCTGGTATAAACACTAAAAAAGACATCTTAGTTAACTTTTTGGTCGTCAAAGCACTAAGATTTGGCGTATTTGGTGATGGGCCACCATTAGGTAACTAATTTTATTTTGTTTTATTTTCCTTTCACACGAAAAAGGAGATTAGATCAACAAACGTTTCGGTGGATAATACTTGACAAATGTAATATACATATAATGAATAAGTATTCATTTTCAAACACTTATAGCAGTTATTTTGAAAACTACCAACTATCTCTTTCATATACTAAAATATGATTGATAGTTATATAATATATGTATAGACGCAGGATGTGTATTATCTATTCAATGTTTTTTAATTCCCATTAGTTTTGTGCTTATCTAGAGGATGAATAATTTTTTCTTGTCTCACTTCTTATCCGGTTTAAACCTTGGTACTCTAATACTTCAAGTCATGGCTTTAACGTTGAGGACACGCCCATAGTTAATGTAAATTTTGGGTTATAATAAAAAATCCAACCAAAAATGAATCAAATGAAAGATTAATATAGCATCATACGTATTTTTTAAAGATAGAGGGATATAACTGCCTATAGCAAATCTAAGGGCAAAATAAGCTATAAAAAATTAACTTTAAAAATAGAAATTTAGTGATAAAAAACTGAGAAAGAAGTTTTATTTATAGATTGAATCATAATGAAAAATTTTTATAATAAAAATTTATGTTTAGAAACAAAAATTCTTTCTTTAAATCTTAATTTTTTTTATAATGATATAAACTTAGCTAAAAAAATCCATGTGGTGGGAATTAGTTTCCTTCACATTTTTTATGAGGTTTGAATTTCAAGTGTTTTAGCATTTCAAACCAAATCTTTATCACTAAGATTCACTTGTGATTAATTTAAGTGGGTGGTTTGAAAATTTTGCGAAGAAGTAGCCACATGAGAAACTAATTTAGTATTATATAGAATTTTTCCTAGAGAACAAAAGCAGTGGGATGGCGTAACTCATGGATTGGATAGTTGTTCCAAATTTTTATTAAAAAAAAATTTCATCATAATGATGATTCTACTTAGTGGGTAGGACCTACTTATTTGACTAATTAGAGCCTTGGACGTCTCTTTCTTAAAGAATATTTACTCCAAACGAGGAAATTAGCCATGGAATGTGCTGTTTTTTGTTTTATTTTGCCTGTTCCTCGACGAAATCTTTTGTTTATTTTTGTGCTTTTGAGTGGTGGGGCGTTGAAAACTTGTTATTATTTATAAATGAAGCTAGCATTAATTAAGTAATTTAATTGCTTTATCACTAAACCTAGCTTGATCAAGAAAAGGTGGACACAAAAATAAACAATGGACGGTCATGGGCATGTATAAATAGAAATTACTTGATGAATAACTGACAATGTTGCAGTCCAAAATGGAATGATAATAAAATAGGCTTAATATAGAATGTCTATAAAAATTTTCATATAATTTTAATTTGTAAAATCATTTTTTCCTTTCTTTTTTCTCGGTCACTTTGTAAATCTATATTTGTTTTTTTAATTATTTAACTTCAGTTTTCATGTTTTTTTATTCTATACACTTATTCTCAACCACAATCACAAGGAAAGTGGATTAAAAAAAAAACTATTTGTCTGTTCAATTTGGTAAATGAATAGGACTTAAACGCAATTACTATTGTTAAGAATGAAACAGAGTTGTAATAAAGATATTTATTTATTAATTTTTATTTAAATAGGGATATTTCATGAAAAAATAATTTCAGTATTAAAATTACTATCCATAGGTTTGGATAATAAATGACCATTCGATACTTTTTGTAATATGGATTTCATTTTTTTTTTTTTGCCCAAAAACATAGTTTTCTTATTCAATGGATATTACGGTCACTGCAATAACTTTTCATAAAAATAAGACTGTAGTGCACCCCTATTACATGCTATAGCAAACTCGGAGTATTATAGACTTTTAGTAAAGATTTCAATCTATTAAGCAAGAAAAAAGGATAATAACATAGGTATGTAAAGTGAAAAAAAAAAAAAGCAACTAAAAATGAAATAACATATGTACGCAAATTAAAAAATTTAGACACTTTGTTATATAACTTGATTTAATAATACTGTCTTGTAAAGTCAATAAGCACAAAAATTTTATTTTTTTTTTTATAATTAACTCTAACAACCAATGATTTATGTAGGTTCTTGATGATATGAACTCAATTATTTAACTTTATAAGATTAAGTCCACTCTTAGAATATAAATTTGCTACATGTAGGATGGATAAATGAAATTGTTTCTAACATAATTATACATGATATATATAAAATAAAATACGAATGTATAAGTGAATTTTTAGAAACCTAATTAGGAATAATATTTTTCGGGTAAATTAAAACTCGGTTTTAGATAGGAATGCATAAGAATTTAACATATATACCATCATATAAAAAAAATTATATTAAATGATTACAAATACTTCTACGCATTAATATTTTATATCTGCATGCTTATAACAGAACAATGCATATAGCACATATCACCTATATATTGTTGCAAGATATTTTAAAGGGTAATGCACGCCATGTGTAATATAAATAAAAAATTACCCAATATCTCTTTTACGTGTTGAAGTATAATCAGTAGTTATCCACCAAGTATTCATACAAGTAGTGAGTATTAATATTTTTCTTTTTTTTTGTTAGATATATAACTAAGTCGAAGTTGACCTAACAAGGAATGTTTTTTTTTTTTTGCCAATGACCTAACAAGGACTACTTTTTTTTTTTTTTTTTTTGGGCCTTGTACTGCTCAATTGAAAAGTCATAGAGACAACACGCTCCCTTGGTTCTGAGCTTTATGTTTCTGCACCGAAATGTATACTTGCTTTTGATACTTTTGTTTTAAAGTATAAATGCATTCCGGAAAAGGAATAAAAATTTATGTCAACCTGCTTTAGAACTTTGTCTTTATTAAAACTATATATATCTACACATATAGGTGGTAGGGAAAAAAAAAAAAAGAAGTTAACATATGTTTCAAATGGAGTTTGTTTGGATTATTTAATTTTATTTGTATTTGATCTGTATATATATTTTATTTGTATATTATTTGTATATTTTATCTGTATTTGATATGTTTATAAATTAAAATATTTGATTTTCATTTATATCTATTTTTTCATAAGCATCTATTTAAAAATGATAAACATAAGATTCCAAGATAAAAAAAAAAAAAAAGAAAATGAAAAGACCCTAATGCCGATGCTATTTGCCAATATTTACCAGAGCAGCATAATATCAGAATCCAAAGTAATAGCAACTGCTGTCGGTTCTGTGTTTCATTACATACATTGTTTATCTCTCGAAACCATCTTTTCATTGGACCTTATGAAAAAATCTTAGTGAAAAACAAAATTAATAATATGCATTTGGATCTTCTCCATATAAACTCCTTCCTTTTTCTTATATTTAGGTCCCCAAAATGTTACCACGTGGATTAATCATAACTGTTGGTCAAGATTAACTCATCCTCTTTTAATTGTATTATTAAACACTTACTAATATGCTTACAAATAATTTCTATCATATCATCTATAGACATATTATATGCATAGTATATATTTAAAAAGAATATGTATCAATTTATATGTTATATATATGTACATATATAGATATTTACCATACATGTAATATGATTTATGTGTTACATATGTGATCTATATCATATAACATGTATATATAATATTTATATATGCATATATGTATAAACATATAATCTATTTATTTATTAAGATATCAATATTTTAAGTAGTTAAAAAGTGGAATAAATATTTTATAAAGTTCAATTAAGGTATTAACACTCAAATAAGTTTTTAATTAAGTTTTTTTTCAATTAATTGTCAATTATTACTACCTTAGTTGACCCACTTTACAATAAGTTGATTCATCTCTTTTTAACCACCAAAAACATTAATACCTTAATTGAATTTATCCTCAAATGTTGATTCCATTTTCTAAGTTGTAGCATTGAGGTCTTGAATGAATTTACCCTTAAACTTAATACCTTTTGAAATTGATAATAAGTGGAGCATGAAAGGGTATATGTTTCATTAGCTCCTCGTTAACATGTCCCTCTCTTGGCATGAATAAAAGCTTATAGGTAAGAGTAATGAGTAAAATTAAAGTTTACCATCAACTAACTTTCCATGTCTAGTTCTCTCTATTTGCCTCGAGTTGAATATATATCTATACATAACGATAGTTTATTACCAGTTATTACTTATTTCTTTTTTTAATTTTGTTTTAAGGACTTCTATCATTTTGCTATGACTACAAAGCATAGACAATCAAGGAAACCACGTTACTGGGAGGATTATATAATATTTTGACGACTGAAGAACATGTGTGTTAGAAGTAGCTTTGTTACAAGTAGTATAGTTACACATAGCCTTGTGGCAAGTAGGAAAAAAAAGTACTACTAGAAATAGCTCGGATGTAAAAAAACTTATAACTACCTATGACAAACATATAAATACAAGAGGGAAAGGAAAGAGGAGGGAGATACCCCTAAAAAATAAGTTGCAAGTGAGGAGCATATGAAAGCTTGAATTTCAAAAAGTAATTCCTACAATCAAACACACACAAACAAATAAAGAGCATTGGGTTAGTTTTATGTTTAATGAAATTGAAGATTGATAGTGTAAAGAACTCAGAAATCACAAACCCTAATTAGTAAAGAAAGAAACGAAGAGAGAGAATACTTTGAGAATGTCTAATTTGAGAAGAGGGAGACAAAATAATAGTGTATTTTTGAAAAGTTAGGATTATTGGTTGGATCGGGTTTATTCAAGGCTAAAACATTTCTACCACTTTACTTGTTTTTCTTTAGACAAACAAAACTCTGAAATAATGCTGGAAATAACATAAAGAGATAGATTTAAATATAAATCATTAGTATATATATTTATGTGTATCTTTTTATTTTTAATTTTTTCTAATCACTATCTATCACATGTTTGAATGGGAGGGGAATTGAACCCAAGTTGATTCCGATAAATTAATGATATTTATTACAATTTTCTATAAGAAGGTTGGCTTATTTTATGTGCATTTAGTCACCTTATCCTTTAAATTAGGCATTAAGATTCTAAATATTTAAAAACATATTTATTGACACTTTTTTCATGACCTCATGGTAGATAAAAAGAAGAAAACAATCTAGAAAAACGTAAGAAATTACATAAAAAGTGTACGTCACATTTAATACCTGAAGTCTATTAGTTTTTACAATTAACTATTTGAAATTTTAAAGTGTTTATTTGCTACCTATAAACTTTTTAAGTTCATTTTATACTATCTAAGCTAAATAGTAAATTGCAAAAATAGAAAAAGTTCAAGTAGTTAACTATCAAAATGAATAAAGTTCAAGTGCCAAATTAAAAAAAAAAAAAAAGATAAAATTTAGGTATCAAATTAATACTGTTAAATTTTAAGTAATTAATTATAAAAATAAGCAAAATTCAAATATCAAATGCAACAATTGTCCAATATATAAAAATGCTAGGAAGGGAAAAAAAAACTCTAATAAATATGCCCTAGTTTTTTAATAAATAGTTATACTTAATGATGTTTTCTATTTCTTATTTTTATGTTTGATAGTTTTGTGGAAGTCTCAAAAACCATAGTCAGATTTGAAGTTCAAATATGGTTGATTTCAAAGATAGAAAGTTAGGTATATATAAAATAAATATAACGATGTAGATTTAATTAAATAAAAATAAATAATTAGACAAATGAAACAAAGCAACACTAACAAACCCTAGAAAAGGATAATATGGATTACCTGCCGTCCCGCCTAGCGAGTTCTTGCTGTTGTTTGTTTCGTTTTTCCTTTTTCCCCTTTATTGTCCTGGTTTTGTTTTATTGGCACCCACCACTTACCAAAACTAGCTAGAGAATGGTACCAAATGTTGAAAAGACATTTAGTAATATAGGGTCCGTTTGCTTTGACTTTTTTCCAGCAGATACAGACACTTTTTCAAACTTTTTGCTAACAAATTATTTATCAAGAAATAGATATATATAAAAAAAAAAGTTGACAGTTCTCATCAAAAGATCAAATAGAATAAATATAGATAAAATTTAGATGCAAATCGGATATATTTATACATATCATTTTAAAAAAAACAAATACAGATGAAAAACAGACAATCCAAACAGATATTCTCTAAATTGGAAAAATCAATATTAAACTATTTCCCAAAGTAGAATTACTTTTAACGAAAATTTTCAAATTTGATACTTGTACTTTTTGTGAAATTTTAATTTTGAATCTATATTTTGAAGTAGTCAATATAATATCTAATTAAACATTTCTTAATTATTTTTACCACATCATATAATGCCATGTGTTCTATATGCTAGTATGGAAGAGGCGACCTGTCATAAATGACTACTTTAGAGGGGTAGAAAAAATTCAATGATAGATTATATCTTTCATATTAGAAAACAAAGCAAATGGTGTTAAAAAAGTAATAAAATTAACTTCAAAAATTTTTTATTGGATATTAAAATAATTACTTCAAATTTCAAGTATAAAATTAATTTTATAAAAAAATTCGAGTACCAAATTTAATATTTAACAACTATATTTTTCAAGAGTCATATGAATGGATGCTTTAAGATATTGCTAAAATATAAAAAGAAAGTTTATAAATATTCCTACAAAATAAATATTTTCAGTCACTTGTTAAGAATATGAGAAAAGAAATTTTCAATTTCTCAGCATTGATCAATATGTTACAAAAAAGCATGTGCATGACGATGTTAAAATATATATTTTGCTATTTGGAATTTTCCTTTTCTTCGGTAAGCTTTCTTATTTGTTTGAAGGCATCATTACATGCCATAGTCTTTTCAGGCAAAAAGCAAATGCCGAAGTCTTTAATTTCATTCGGTACTTAAAGCATGCAAATGATCCCCAAAAGAGCATGCAACAAAAGTTGCGATCTTCAGTACAGTAAGCAATGTCCATATTCCAATTCATAAAAGGAAAAATGCCTCTTTTGATACCTGAATTTTGACGAAATAAATAATTAGATATCTGAATTCTAATTTTATATCTAATTGAACTTTACAGACTCCTAAACACTGTCCACTCAATTATTATCTAACACGTATTAACTACTTTAAGAAATAATAAAAAAGTGAGGATATAGTGAAAAGGGGCACAAAAAATTTATTTAAATATGAAAGTAACTTTTTGAAAGTTCAAACACATAAAAGGGATACGAAAAATTTAATTACATATGAAATTAAACTTTATAAAAGCTTAGACATCTAATTATCTACTTCATCAAAATTCAAGTTTTTGCCCTTCATAAAACTGAACAAAATGTGATAATCTTGCACACTATTGGATAAATGAATTGAATCTAGATAATATAATATTGAATCGAGCTTACAATTTATTTGACTAAACTCGATTTTATCTTAAGCTAAAAAAAACTTCGATTTTATCTAACATTATTCATAATTAAAATAATATGAATACTTAAACTCAGTTCAATTTTGAATAACATTTAAATTCAATTTGGATTTGATTAGACTCGTGAACTAATTGAGCCGTTCTTCAAGTTTGAGCTTAAATTAAATTAGAGTAAATACAAAGCTAAATCTAAATAACTTCTTGATTCATTTATATCTTCTTGATAAAATATAGGGATAATGACACATATGGTATCTGAAATTTGACAAAATATGAAATTAGGTTCTTGAACTTTGAAATTAATCAATTTAGTATTTAAAAGAACTTGATGAAAGTGTTATTGATCTGCAAAAAAAGTTTTTTCAGATACTAAATTGATCATTTTCAAAGTTTAAGCGTCTAAATACATATTGTATCAAAGTTTAGATACCTTTCATAATATTTACTCAGTAAATATTTAAAACTTAGATTCAACATTGAATTAAGTGGAACAAGTAAGTATGAAAGCAATCATATAGCTTATTTTTTTATCACCACGCACTCACTTGGGAAGGGGAAAAAAAAGGGGGAAAATAAATTGTCATGTGTAAAAGCAAAATGAACAGGGCAGCCTTCAATCATGTCATTGACCTAACCATTATACAAATCATATTCTCCACTACCAATGTCTCATAAAAGTTCATATGATTTTACGGACGTCGTCGATAGATTATAATATATTCCATCCTTGATGCGGTACATGTAGTCTCATTGAGTAGTAAATAATGATGATAATAGTAGCATCGAACCAAGAAAAAAAAAAAAAATCCAGTTCCACCGATAGGAGAGTAATGTTTATATCATATGATGTCTAGTTGGTTCTTATTAAGGGTTTGATTAGATTATTTGATTTTTATCTGCATCATATTATATTTGTATCTATAACTTATTTGTATTATATCTGTATCGAAATCTATTTCTTGATAAAAATCTGTTTGAAAACCATAAAAATATTATACAAAAATAACTAAAATATGATAAAATAAATAGACCCTAATTTAACTCTTATTTATTCATCAAATCTGTCTTCTGTAGTTGATGATTGTATGTATAACATCCGAAGAGGTTATAACATAAAAAATAAAATACTCTAATGGAGCTAAAGTTGCGTCTATAAGTTGAAAATATAAAAAAACTAGATTATTATCAAGTATTGAGGTTAAATAGATGACAAAATACAAAATAATAAAACTTTGATCCAATTTGTTGCAAAGCCCCAAGGTATATTCAAACTGGATTTAGTTACAGATTTGAATAGAAGCACATATATCTCATGCGTAAAGCTCAAACCCTTGAAATAAAAAGAAAAATGGATATATAACCATAGTGTAAATTACAATAGAAGGTTATAATGTTTGTGAGTAAGTTTATTTGAGATTACAATGTTTCAAGTGGTTAATTTAAGGTTACAACGTTTAAAAATATGGCTCAATTGATATCATTATTGACACGTATCAATAAAAAAATAATTTAATTAAAAATCAAAAGATCGACTAAGTTGTAATACATATCAATACTGACCATATGTATTTCTTGAAACGCACTTTTTGTGTGGGTGAGATCTAAACAGTCTTCGGGTTAGCACTTGCATGCGAATATGAAATTTCGGTGCATGATGAAAAGAACCGTGAACTTAGGAGAATTGCCGATGTATCAAATGGCAACGCCACATGTTGAGTTTAGGTGTACACGAATCTGTTATTGAGGTAGTGTTTTTTGTTGCAAAAATTGGATATAATATGACAAGAGGAATTAGATAGTACAGTATGAAAAATTATGAATAACACGATTCATTTATATTGTGTTTGATATTTATGGTACTAAATAAGGATTTTTGTCTTTGTATATATAAATACAACACAAGAATAATGTAAAAGATTTGAGTTGTTCAATGAATATGAATTGTTCAATAATAAAATAATTTGTCTCATCCTCAATACGGTACTATTTCTTATAAATTTATCCCATACTCTTAAGACCTATTGTCTAATACAAAAGCACATGATGACAACCAAACAAGAGATTAGGACTTTTATCTGATCCAGTCTTATATATTTATGTAAACCAAATGTTCCATAAATATTAAAAAGGGTCCAAACAATATTTACATTTTATAAAGCTTTTATAAGATTCTTAAGGTATTATATCGGTTTTTTAATGACATCATCATTTTATCCCAAGTCTTTTATATCTTTTTAAGCTTTGTGGGTCTTATATATATTTATCTTTAATTTTCAAGTTTTTTAGATTTTATATAATATACTTAGTAAAAGATTAAAAAGGAAATAGGAAAGGATCCATCTTTTGGGTCTTTAATAGAGGATCTTAATTAATAAGTTAAAGAAGTCCTCTCATGGTTGGTTGAGATCCTTAGCATAAGGACTTGGGTCAAGGGCATTTTGAGGTGGGGATAGTCTAAGAAATGAAAGGGGGTGGTGGCTATTTGGTTATGTAGAAAAAGTAGGTAACTAGACATATTAACAACAGAGTAATGATGAGGGTTTTACTGGGGCTTGAAATCTTTCAATTTGATTAGATTGACAAAGGTGGAGATGTGCATGGAATCACTTTGCATTGTTTGTATATTTTATAGGATTTTACATGTTCACATTAAAATTGAAATATGCTAACTCTGTTTGTGTCTGAAAGGAAGACACCCAACAACTTGGGCGTTGTAAAATTAGTTGCATAGCGCGAGAAGCTAATTTAGCGGCAGATTGTCTAGCAAGAGCAATACAAGCTGTGGAAGAAGATGGTATGATAGCCTTTGTACCTCCAAGTGGATTTTTCAAACTGTTACTTAAAGATAACAATAATAATAATAAGAGTAATGTAAATATGAGGAGAGTTGTTGACTATGGGTAGGTTGTTATCATGTTTTACCTACTGTGTTACTTTTGAAGTGTCTACATATGTTGTTTGTAGTATATTTTGTACTATATAAATATAAAAATATGTAGTGTTCTACCAAATATATATATATATATATATATATATTTACGATTGAGTTTTAATTGGTTTTAGCATAGCCCTCGTTGCTAATATGCATAGGATTACATATGTGAAAACCTTTGATATATTGGTCATAAAATAACTTAGACAACAAACAGTGTAGGAAAGGAAATTATTGAAATGGTACTCTATTTTTATTATAGCAGAATAATTATTTATTTTTTTAATTTGTAAAAGATTCTACTATAAGAAATGTATATTCAATATAATATAAAAGATATAATAAACCTCTATTTTTTTCTTTAATAAAGAAATGATTATTCCTTGAAAAAAAAAAAACTATTAGTCAATCAAATTTTTTTAATAATATCACTAACTATAAAATAAAAAAATTGTTATTTATTTCCGACCTTATTCTATTAAAATCAAGCACATATAAGCTTAGTCTACCAAAATGGGACCATTGTCCAAAAGAGATTAAACCTGGCAACATGCATGGAACTTTCTTTATAAAATGCTTTTCTTTACACAATGGAACCCATGAGAGGACTTAGACGATATTTCTCCCAAATATTTACTAGACTAGATAGTTGCATATGAAATTCAACAACATTTCTTAAATTTACCTAATAAAAGGACTTCAAATTTCAAATCAAATATCACAAAGGGAAGACATTATTATTGAAAAATTTTAACATTTTTTTTTAAATTTTAGGCATTAATTAGATTAAAAAAATAAATAAAATCATTAGAATTATGGTCCACATAAATAGAAGGAAAATGATTCCTCACGTTCTCTGCTCAGAACCAAAAAGTTGGCCTCGATCCACAGTGGACGCGCACAAAAAAGCAAAAGATGCTTGTGCCATTGAAACTAAATTAAAACATTTGACATTCCACGAAAGATCTTGATGTTCCAGTGGAATTTATTCTCTCTCCTATACTTTACTCACTATTTATATATATATATATATATATTATTAAAAGGGAATTGGGTTTTTAGTGTCTTATACAATTTTAAAAAGTACCATAATGGTCTATATAATTAAAAAAGGAAAAAAGTATTAAAAGTATATATAATTATAATAGTGGAATAGAAATTACAATAATGGAATATGTAGAAGTTATTTGAATTGTGTACTATATTTTTCAGTGAAACTATTTTTTTTTTTCAAAGAATCTTATTATATGTAATTTATATAATTATTTATCTTTTTAAGTATCGTAATAAGAGCGTGACTTTTTGTTATTATTTTTATTAAATTTAGTTGGGTATAAAAATGTTTTGATAATATCTATATATATATATATGTGTGTGTGCATATATATATTCATTTCAATGGACAAAACTGCCCCCAACCCACTTTCTTTAGAACCCATATAGGTTTTAGTTGGGGAACACATGGGATTGTAGAACTAAGACATATCCATAATCTCAAGGAAAAAAGAAAAAAAAACACTTTTCCAACTTTTGCTTTCTTGAGAAGGAGCTTCCAAGCTTCAAAGGGGTGGCTTATTTTTTTTCATCCTCAACACTCCATTACATATTAACTTTTTCTCCATCTCTCTCTAATTCCATGGATAGTACTGCTACTCACTGGACACATCCACAGGTATGTGTTGTGTGCATGTTTGTATATATATATGTTCAAAAGTTATTCATTAATTTTCTTTCCATGTAATCATATACATCTTCATTTTTATTTAAAAGAAAAACCCTTTTTCTGCTTTTTTTTCAATAAGATGATGTATGTCTTCTTTCCAATTCATGAGTCCCTTGAATTTATGTGGTTTGTCTTTTTTACTTTTTAGATTATGTATCTTTCCAAAGGGTGTTTGTATATTTATTTGATTTAATTAATTTTCTTCCTTTTTCTTCTCTGAAGTTTGAAAGTACCTCTCCAATCCACTTTTTTCGATTTCCCTTTTTTTTTTTCTTTTATTCATCTGAAAAAGGAGGAAAAGAAGTCAGATGAGAAGATATGATTTTTATGGTTGAGTTCAGGCGTTTTCTGAAACATAAATACAAATAAATCTGTATTTCTTTTTTTTCCTTTTTATGAATCTCTTGTCCTAGAATTTTTGGACTGTTGCTGTCTTTACAATTTAAAATATTTCCTTTTTATTAATCCAAGCTTTTTTTTTCTTTTCTTTTTTTTTTTTCCTCTAAATCATAGGGACTTGGAGTGATGACACCAATTGATCAAAATTCATGTCCAAGGCCACCAGCAGATACCAATACTAATAATAACATCATCAATAATCAAAACAAGAGGAGTAATCATCCAACTTCAACACAAGCAAGACCCCAAAAGGATCAAGCATTGAATTGTCCAAGGTGTAATTCAACAAACACAAAGTTTTGTTATTACAACAACTATAGTCTCTCCCAACCGAGGTACTTTTGTAAGACATGTAGGAGGTATTGGACTGACGGTGGATCTTTGAGAAATGTCCCTGTAGGTGGTGGTTCAAGGAAAAACAGAAGACCCTCTTCATCATCTTCATCTTCATCATCTTCCTCATCATCATCATCAAAGAACATTATCCATAAACTACCTGATGATTTGATCACCAAAAACCCTATTTCTTCTTCCTCTACAACTACTTGTGAAAACCCTAAATTAGTACATCAATATGAAGCTTCCCATGATCTAAACCTAGCTTACCCTCCTATAACAACCCTAGGTTGTTCTTCTTCAACATCATCATCAAGTGGGTTGTTGAGTTTGGGTCCATTTATTACAACTATGCCTCCAACACTGGCAGCAGCACATGATCATCATCATCATCATCATTCAAACACTTTGTATACATCTACTGGTGGGTTGTTTCCATTGCTGGAGTTCAAGCCGACACTTAATTTTTCACTAGATGGGTTTGATACTACTGGATTTGTAACATCAACACAGACAACAAGTACAGCAGCAGTAGCAGCAACAGCAGCAGCAGCAATAACTAACAACAATGGTGTTTCTGAATTAGAGCAAAATAAGGGACTTGGTGGTGGTTCTTCAACTGGGTATTGGCATGCAATGTTTCCCTAACTTTTTTATTATATTTATCATTTATTCTGTGATGTTCTTTTTTCTTTTTCTTTTACTTTTTTGTTGCTTTTAGTTAAGGGAAAAAAGAAAAAAAAAAGTTTGTCTGGGTTGATATATGAATATCATTAATTAAGTTTAACAATTAGGGTACATGTTCTTTTTCTTTTTAATTTTTTTTAGTTTCTCTTTTCTTTTTTTTTTTTTTGGCAAAATAAATTTGTTTTGCATAATTAGGAAGAAGATTAAGTTGCTGAAAATAGGAGAAATCAAGATGTAATTCGGGTAATATATTAATAGGTTTGATCGATTTTATTATTTACTTTCATGATGGATAATAATTATTGCAAGGTTTTTATATGCCTGTTAATAATTAATATCTATATATATAAGAAATTATTAATATATAAATTTAAGAGAAATAAATTAAATTTATTCAAGTTGGTATATTGTGTTATATAAGAGATTTGAATCATGTAATATTCCACTGATTAGTAATTAAAGATTCAAGATTTTCATTCATAAAGCAAAATATAGAAAAGAGAAAGAATACACACAACATATATATATATATATATATATTTTCCATATTTTTCTCTAGTATACATATTATATGTACGATATACACTTGACTTTATATAAAATGGTTTATTTATTTTTTTGGAAGAAAATATCTAGGGTTGATTTGATCCAAAATTACAATAGGAACATCAACATATTGGAGATCATAAACCGCTTGTGTCAGTGTCAAAATGATGTGTGTGAGGAGACATGATTCTTTGGTAGAAGTGACATTATTATTCACAGGTTGTTTTGTGCAATGTCGCTTTTTCTTTACATGGCAACTAATAATTCCTTAACTCAATGATTCGACGTGTACAACAAGTTAACATTATTCATTTAAAAAATTTTAAACAAGCATGTAGTCACTAATTACTGATATTAGTTGACAAAAATTAAGATAGCTATTTTATTCATATATATTTAAAATAGCATCACGTTTTCTTCATTTATATAAATTAATTGTTTTTAAAATTCAAAAGATGATAAATTAAGAAGTGTGTAACACGAGAATATATTAAAAAAAAAAAAGGGTCATTACATATATGATACCTGAATTTTGTCCGAATTTCAATTTATCTAGATTCATCAGTATCTTTGAATTAGGAAATTATATACGAACGATTTAGAAGAAAAAGAAAATAAGAAATTATGTGACTATTCATATTTTCCTGTGTAGAGGGAAATTTAAAGGTATAAAAAAGAAACAAAGAAGTCGATTCACTTCATTGTGAATTTATATTTTTTTTCTCTCTTACAGGGAATTGGAAGAAAATAACATGCGGATTACAATTTCAATACTTGCACTAATAAAAATATATATAATCAATATATTATTGGTAATTCTTTAATGAGTAATAGTAATTACACATGTCAATAAATTTCAATATATTATTAGCATAATATCACTTTTTTTTTCCCACTTTCAACCGTCCCATTTCCCTTTACTTTCTTCAATTCCTTTTCTTTTACTTTCCATTGTTTCCTTCGATATGTACAAACATAGTTTTGAAGTTTAAATTTCATATATCCTGCCTTAATTTAATACAAGGAGTCAGCACTATCAGAGTAATGATCCCAGTAGCGGTGATGATAATAATTCAAAGTTAATATATATATATATATGAAAAAATTATTCAATAGCTAATTCACACTACGTGTAGTATATAACTATTAATCATACTTTGACATGTAGAAAAAAAGTATTATCTTAATTAATAATATATATTAACTATTAATAATTAATATTTACTCATCACATGTATATTATATATAACATGTATTATATTATATTATATATTATATATAACATGTATTATATTATATATAAGATGTATTACCTACTAGAATCTTTTTCGGCTAGATTATATCTGCATATTATGTGACCATACTTTAAAGAACTGTACATCTATGGAAGCTGGAAATAGGCAATAACTTAACTTTTGTTGTCAGGGAGGAGATGTAATAAATTACTTTCTTAAAGTTGGTGTAGTGATGGTTGTCAATCCTTTACAGATAACCCTTTCTTTATCTTTCTTTCTCTCACTCTCTCTCTCTCTCTCTCTCTCTCTCTCTCTCTCGATTCTTTCCTTTTTCTTTCTTTCTTTGGTATTGTATACATACAAGCCAGGACAGAAGGGTGTCAGGCCATATTCAGCTGTATCCGAGTGGGCGACTCTTTAAGATTCTGATTCGGCCACCCTTTATAATGGACTTGCAAATATGATGACCCCATAGCCCTTCCAGCATTCTTCAAAATACTAATTAATTTGGGCTTTCTATGGTTTAACCGGTTAACAACCCCCCATTGTTAAAATTTACATTATACTAACCGTTATAAACATATAATTGACATATATTAAGTTAGATGATCCCATTCCTTGTAGAAGCAATTTTATGTATCTTTTAAAACCCATATCTCATTGCGTTTGATTGACAAAAATTGAATTGATATTGTATCTATATTATTGCAGATCATTAATACCTTTATTTGGGTTGTAATAAAATTTATTATGTGGAATGTTTATTCTAGTTAACATAAAATAGATAAGGAATCTATATTCTTTTGTTTGATAAGAGGAATTGCTATCCTTTATTATAAAAAATATCTTTCTTTTTTAAGAAAACCCTAATTATAAAATTAAGAAATCATTATTCATTTTTAGTCTTATTCCATTTCTTTAAACCAAACATGATATCAAAGAAAATACACATATTGCATGGGTAAGTGTGACATCGGTGTAATACCGATGCCAATAAATGAAAAATTCACACACGAGAGATTTTACAGCCAAAGATAGTTTTTCAAACATGGTTGCCCATCAATTACTAACCACTTAATATGACATATCGTACCTAATGATTTTTTTTTTCTCTTTGTATGTGTCAATCGATCGATACTATGATGTTATTTCCATATCCTATCTGTTTCATGATTATCTGTCTTTTTCTTTTATATGTTTAAAATCATGATTCCATCTCTGTAACAATCAAATGTATTTCCTAGCTAGGGTGATGGACATAAAAGATTTTAGGCTTTTAGCTTTGCAATGCCTTAATTCTTAGTCCCTTCTATTTATTATTTTTTCCTTTAAAATCGTATAACCAAGATTTTTATATTAGTTAAAGTTTAAATTATTTCGATAAATTTATTTTCCGTAATCGGGAGCATTGGACTAATGGGTCCAACCGACATTCCCCCTCAGGCGGGTTTTTTGTTTTTGCGAGAGGGGCATTGCTTTGTCGACTGAGAGAATCCAGCGACATCCTTTGTAGACCCACTGATGTTTCTTGCAAATCTCTATTTTCACATAGGTTGATCATTCATATTAATGTCATTCTGTCCTTTGCAATTTGTTAGTTTAATTTAAATATGATGTTTCTTTCTCCATGTTAAATGGGGCTCTTCCAAAACTAAAACTCCTCATCCGGAAAGAGATAAAAAATTTGATTAAATCGAATCTAATCAAATAAAAAAATATATGTATATTTTTATTTTTTTTGCATTTTAGTTCAGAATATTCTTAAACTAATCTAAAACATAGATATATGGTTGGTTCATAGGGATAAATAACTTTAAACCAAACCAACCTTCAAATCGTTGTCAGAAAAAGACATATAACAATATATTACTTATAACTAAAAGTAATTCTGTAGTTGTAATGTCAGAATTAAGAAATAAATTTTAGCTCACATTTATTAAAATGTATGTATATTTAACTTTTATAACCATAATTTACAACAGAAAATTATATTTGCTAAGTATATGAATAAATTAGTTATTAATTGACACTTTAAAATTTCTTTATTGTGTAAATATTAACTTTTTTAGCCTCTTATATCATCTGTTTTTTTTTTTTTTTTTCCCTTTTGCCATTACAATGAGAAACAAACGAATCTAAAACCTTTCAGGCGAGAGACTAATATTAATTGGTTACTAAATGTCGCATTGTATTTTCCAGATGCTCTTGTTGTCGCTCTTCTTCTACTTAGCCCCTAGTTTTCTTTTACTTGCTATTCTCACTTAAAAACAGCACTACCTCAATTCTACTGTTCTTGCTCGAAACCCATTAAGCCTTGTTGTTCTTGCTTAATGGGTTGGGACGGTTGACGAGAAGAAGCAAGATTTAAAGCCATGATTGCAATAGAGGTAGATGGACAATGTTAGTGGGATGCTTTAACTATTTTTACGAGTCCCGTATCCTAATAAATGTTGTAAAAATATTAATATAATTTAGATATATGATTAATTTTTTGAGACTTTCCATGTTATTATTACAATTTATTATGATGAAATTGATACTTATACGTCAATTATTTGAATATCTAACGTGTTGGTACCCTTTTTTTTTTTTTTAACTATCTAGTTTATCACTTATATCTAAATAAACCAATCATTTATTAAAAAAGAATATAAAGTCATGCAAAGCCTCAAGGAAGACATGGATTAAATAATAGGGAATTTAATAATGCTTAATGTCGATATTCACTCTCAAGCCCCTTGGGTATCCTTGTGATCACATACCGGACCAAAACAGCTTAAACCAGCTAATTTGACTTATAACATCCACATCATTTACAGGTGCAAAACACCAATCGATTTGGGAATCTTTTTTCTGAAAAATCGTTGGTGTTGCAGACATTTGATAATGCCAATAGTTATTACGACGTTTAGTTGACTGAATAATAATTCCATAATGAATCCCTATTACACAAATCATTAAATAGTCATTCTTTATTTAAATGTGTGAATACCAATTCAATGTTGAAACTTTCTTCTTTTCAAAATATCACAATTTAAATAAAAAATTAATAAAGAAAAATCCTATTATAGATCTATTTAATTCATCCGTAATAGGAATTCTATTACAACCTTATTCATTCAATGAAGTGAACGAACCATTAATAGTGTTAAAAATGAAAAATGGAAAAAAAAAAAAAAAGCTGCTAACTAAAATATAAAAAATATGACAGTAAATATGATCTATCTTAAACCTTACAGTCCGTTCACTTAATATGAATAACTATTCATTTCCTCCTCGTTTCAACGTACAGCTGCTATTATGATGTTCACTTGATGAAAACGACAATTCATAATGAATTGCTATTACATAAAATGATGAATATCAATTCATATCCCTAACCCTATGGATTGTCATTCGATGGTTTATTTTTCAACTTTTTCATAAATACTTCTGTCTTTAAAATGTCATCTATATAATTTTCTTTTCTCTGTAATAAATATAAGAGGTAATATAAATATTTTACATTTTATTCCAATAACTTGTTTTACTTTTTATATCAAGTGAACATTGTAATAGTCATTACAACTTTATACATAATTCACTCTTTACTCCATACTGCGAAGTAAATGAGCCATTAATATTTCAGTGAAAAAGTTACTCTTAGCTAATACAATCTAAATTCTCATTAATTTGCCTGTATAAATCTAGATTCATACGCCTCCAATATTTAGGTTGGAACAAAGATCATGAATCATATTAATGAATTTGCTTTTGAAATATGCCATATCTTTGTTTCATCCTAGATTGATGGTATTTTTTACCAATTGTATTACTATAAAACACGAATTGAATCAATAATTCCCTAAATGATTTCAAACGAATCAATATATTTGTTATTGTGTTCCTATGTGCGAAATATGACACCAAAATTTCCTTCAGTAAGTGGGAGCATGTTGTTTGGTTCAGCTACACAAACCGAGCCATGAATCTAATCCTGAGCTGGATCATAAACCGAACCCAGCGATATATTCTCTTCATGCTCAAGAGGAACCAGACGGAAAGGACTGCAAAATTTTGTAAATCAATGTTTACCTCTAATTGAGTATGCTTGATTTGACTTATTCCGATCATTTCAGCATCTTATTTTTATTATTTCAAGCAGGCTATTTATTGGATGATTTCTTTCGCTAGGCTTTTGAAATACAAATGGAAAGTAGAGGGTATTCGTGTGATGTTAATAGTATTGGATTTTTTATACGCTATGTAGTATTTATTTTACAATAGGGTTGTTTCTTATTCTTTCCAGCAGGAAGGATGGGACCATTATCGGTTTTGTTATAAAGAT